>KV428108.1:0-95466 GCA_001632355.1 Sistotremastrum suecicum HHB10207 ss-3 | reverse complement strand
CACACCTTGGCGCGTGTCCACAAACTTTTTTTTTGGAAACTGCCAGACCTTGGCGTGTGTTTGTAAAAATGAGTGATTGGCGTGCGCTGAGAAAAAAACCAAGTTAGTGGCGCAAATCAGCAAAATTTCAAGAGTGGCGCTGAAAACTCAAAAATTTGCACTTGTGTCCGCGTGTACCAGGGCAATTTCTGCGCCAACGCCACACTGTGCCTTGGCGTCCAAAATTGGTCCAAACTCCCCAGATTTGTCAGAAACCTTGCCCAAATAAGGCAATTTTCACCATGTTGCGGACCACTTGGACTGGTGCGTATAAAAACCAGATTGGGCCTCCATATAGACTGGTTCGGCGCCGGCGACGAACATTCGCTCGACGTCACCATGTCTGTCCAATAACCCCGCTAGCTTGCTCAACCCGATCTCTAACCCTTTCACCGCATTCTCTCGCGCTGCTCCTTCCGGGCACCAATCCTCCAATTTAAGTCCAAGGCTTAACTCTCTCGCCTTCACGAAGAACTCCACGCTCGGAGGATTGAGGTACGCGGGCAGGAAGCTGAGAAGGAGCAACAAGACGGGCGTCTGAACGAGCTCCTCGATCTTCTGGATATATACTTCCTGAAGGACCGCGGTGTCGGATGGGAAGAGTAGTGGACCCGAAGGATAGGCTTTGTCGAGATACAGGGCGATGTTCCAGGAGTCAGAGATGACGGCGGGTGTATTGTGTCCGCCGGGACCAGGATCGCTGATCACTGGACAGGTGTAAAGGTCCGAACCATCGGCACGCTTTGCGGTCGGTGCACCGCCAATCGCTTTCATCGTTGGCTCGATATCGGGACATTCGACCCAGTACTGTACATACACGACCGTAACATACGGGCGTAACGGCGTAACGATTTTTCATACGTAACATACCGCTTAGAATACTACCTTGAAATATCCTAAAAGTACATGTCTATCGTTTCCGAGAAGCTGGAGAGGACTTGAGAACATTGTTCGAGCCATAGAGAGTGAAAGAGGTCGAAATAAAATGATCTCCGGGGGCGCTCCGCGCGCGCTTAGCGGATCTCGTATGTTACGGTCATGTATGTACAGTACGTCTTGTGCGGAAGGCCTTTGAAGTTGAGGGCGAACCTGACCCCAATCAGTAAACAATATTCTTTTATGGAAAGCGGTGCACTCACCTCGACTTCCACATATTGAGAGACCATGCTTTGGGGGGCAGGTTGCTCGGAATATCGTAGAGCGTGATGATTCTCTCTTCCTGGGACTGACCCATGGCTGCTGTAGGGTAGCGCTCCAGAGCGAGCCGCTTTAAAGTGAGGCCCGAAAGGTTTTTGGTCAGCTCTGACGTCGCTGATAGAGATCCGGATACAGAACTAATGAATTGCGCTGACAGAGCAGACATACCTTTCCGTAGGTGTACAAGTAGTGTTCCAAGGTCCAGTTGCCGTGACCGGTGGCAACCGGCAGTCGCGACCGGACCGTGACCAGACCGCAGTTGCCGGTTGCCTAGGTTCCTGGAAAATCAGGCAACCGGCAACTGCAGTCATGACCGGTCGTGACCGTGGTCGCAACCGAGGACCCTTAAGGGTCCCCAGCCAGGGTACCCAGAGGGTATTTTGGGGGTCAAATGGGTGTTTATGGTGACATATACACTATATATTGGTCTCTATATGCATGTACCACATCATATGAGGTGTATATACAGCATATATAATATAATAATGATTAAAATATTAATAAAAGACCAGTTGTGACTGGAAAAACTGGCCATGACTGGTTGCGCAACTGGTCGCAGCCATGACCGGTTGCCGGACCGCAACCGCAGTCGCAGTTGCCAGTCACGCCAAATTTTGGACGGCAACCGGACCGGCAGTTGCCAGTCGCACCCTCCGGAGGTCAAAAGTCCAGTCGTGACTGGACCTTGGAACACTATGTACAAGCACGCGCTCCTATCTCTCGTTCTGAATGTGAGTACATCCAGCCCCTTCCACGTGTGCCAGATGCATCGGCGTTGATGACAGAGACCGCCCCAACCTTAGGATCTCCCGGCGCTTCAATGTGGCGTTTAAATCTTGAAAATGGGGTGTTCACAGGAGGTCGTTATCACAGCTTTTGACAGCAGTCGCAGCGCAAGCCTAAGCCCTTGGTTTAAGCTTAACTGGGGGTCGGTGAAACTTGTGTCGGAAGCTCCAAGGTCCAAGCGGACGATACTAGAGCGCTGAAAGCAGGGATGGACACGCTCTCACAGCCACATTCCGCTCCTTTGCCCCTTTGTCAACACCAGGCGTAAAAATGAACGCAGGGCTGCATTCGGAGTTAGAAATTGGGCGAAACCAGCAACTCGGCCTGTACTAGTCCAGGTCCTTGGATTTATCGGGTATGGTTTTTTCCCAGAACTCGGCTACTCTGCTCAGGCACCTGCAACAATCCAGCCAGCGCATGGTAGTGATTTTGCTGTTAAGCAACGCTGGTCTTACTGTGATGCTAGGAACAGCTGTATCGTCGTATTCGGAGACAGTGTGATCAACTCCGACTTCTCTGCTTCCACGACGGCTGTGCAATGTGGACGTGTCCCCAGCTGGAACCAATCCTTGCAATTCTTGGGGAAATGCACTTCAGAAGAACCAGTCCATTTCCTGATCTAGATCATCGATGAAAGCTGAAGATCTACTTAGGCGAACGTCAGCTTTCTTTCTCTCCATCAGTCATCTATCAAGATTTACTCCACGAATGCCAACTCAGGGATGGCATATTATACTACACACAGTTACGTACCGCCTCCCTTGGCCGTGTGATCGAGGCTTATTGGTGCTTGGCCTCTTTCAATTCGGAAGTTTTCACTTGTCGTTTATAGTATCATGCCACGCGTTTATATTGAAATAATATATTCCCGGAGAGTTAGGGCTGCGCACATTGAGTAGTTTGCGTGCTTTTGAAGACCACAACATTCGACATCTGACTTATGACACTGGCCCCTTGGACACACGAATCGCTCCGTGACGGGCCTGATGGCGCAAAGCGGGCAAGCAATAATAACGAATGGAGATATCACAGCGAACTAGTATCGACACTTGTATTTCTCCCGTCTGTGAACATGTAGCATGTCGTCGTCTATTTGCGTAGTTCCTAGTAGCCAGTAGCTCCTGCGACGCTATCGCTACTAGTACACCTTGCCATATTTTGCCTCTACCGTGTTCAAGAACCTTTCCCAACGCCCTCCATGCCAACTCTTTACTTCACTCCAAACTTCCTCTTCACCTACGATTTTTGCCCACTCAAAAGTCGAAGCCAAGACAAAATCTGCGAATACCGGCTCTTCACCGGAGACGAACATTCGCTCAGCCCCTCCGTCGTATTTATCCAATAGTCCGGCGAGTTTCTCGAGCCCTTCCTTCATCTGATCCAGCGCTTTCTCACGCTCAGGACCCGGAGGACAGAAATCATCGATTTTCTTCCCGACCCATTCTTCTCTCGTCTTGGTGAAATATTCTGCACTTCGAGGATTCAAGTGCGTAGGCATGAAGCTGATGAGGAGACGCATGACTGGGGAGAGGACGAGTTGGTTCAGCTTCTGAATGTAAACTTCTTGGAGGATGACGGTGCCCTTTGGGAAGAGCAATGGTGCGGATGGATATGCTTTATCCAGGTATAGGGCGATGTCCCATGAATCGGAGACTACAGCGGGAGCGGTTCTTTCGGAACCGGGATCGCTGATTACGGGACAAGTGTAATGATCGGATCCATCTGCACGCTTTTCGGTTGGGGCAGCGCCAATCTGTTTCATGGTCTGTTCGATATCTGGATATTCTACCCAGTGTGTCTTGTGTGGAAGGCCCTTAAAGTTTAGGGCAAACCTGAACAACTCGAATTAGTGGCCATAGCGTTTACGACGGTGCTATAGCTAAATCGACCACTCACCTGGATTTCCACATATTAAGTGACCAGGCATTGATAGGAAGGCGGCTTGGTATATCGTAGAGAGTGATAACTGGTGCTTCCTGAGACGACATCTTGCAATGAAGGGAAGAGAAACGAGGAGCTTATGCTACGACCCTGCTGAAAGTCTTTTGAATGCCTTCATAACCAGATGGGAAAAATCTTACCATACCCTCGTTCTTAGAGCTTCCAAAGTCAGTCAGCAGGAATCCGGTGCGAATCAAGCGACAATTCCTTGCTGACGTAAGCGTCGCGGCTGCTGTAATTGCCTACTGAAGCGGATTTACTCCTATCTCTCGACTTGGCTTGGTTGCCTTCGAATTACCTTTGATGGGTCCATCAAGCTCTCGAACCAGCGCTCATGACAGCATCCGTTGATCTTTCCATAATTTCTTGAGAGCACAAAGCGAATCGCGAACACAACTGGTCTGATGGTGGCATTCTCGGGTTTCGACGCTCGACGACTGAACCACGTACCCGATTCGACGCTTGATCTGACAAACAACATCATATATCGAGACGAGTATCGACATCCTGCTGCAGAGGGCGGTCAGAGCGACATATATCGCGCGGACATCCATGGGATACCAATCGCTGTGAAGGTGATGAGAGAGATTGGAGTAGACAGCGATCAGCTGCGAGGTCGTCTTGCTCAGGTGCGTATGGTAATACCGTCATCAATTGGAAGAAGAGCTAATTCCTCTTCTCAGAAAATTGCGCGTGAAATGAAAGTGTGGTCCAAAGTCACCCATGAAAACGTACTCGCGTTTCTGGGCTTCTGTTTCTTTCCCAACATATCACATACTGGAAGCTCTGCTCAACTGTCGCTGGTGTCACCGTGGATGAAGAACGGAACTGCGGTACAATTCGCTAGAGCCAATCCGACTGTTGATCGGCTGCCGATCGTATGTCTGCAGACCTTCTCCAAGCGTTTCTAATGCTCATTGGATGATTTCACAGATCCGTGGCGTCGTCGACGGCCTGCGTCATCTTCATGAGAAGAACATCGTACATGGAGATATAAAAGGGGTATACAAACCACTCGATCTATGGTTGTCGACGCTTAGGTTCGCTTAGGGCAACGTGTTCATATCTGATGACGGCGTCCCGGTTCTCGCTGATTTTGGCCTTGCCACTTGGATCGAAAACGATCGCTCGTTGGGACCGTCACACGAAGCTATCACTTCGACGACTACGGCGAGCTTGCGTGGCACTCCGAGATGGATCGCACCGGAACTTTTACTCTCGGAGACTTCAAAATCGAGTAGTGAGAGCGACATCTGGGCTCTTGGATGTTTCTTTCTTGTGAGTGACCACCATAATCAATATCCTAGATCGAAATTCATCGAGATGTCCTAGGAACTCATCACCCTTGCGATGCCATACCCGTACTGCAGGACCGACATCAATGCAGTATCGGCTATAATGCAACGTCGCTTGCCTTATGAATTTCCTTCCCCCTCACCAGCTGTCCCCGGTCCCTTTGAACGATATTCTGCGCTCTGGCCAGTGTGTCTTCGATGCTGGGAGCATGACGTCAGCAGGCGAATAAGAGTCGGTGATATTGTGGAACATGCGGCCCTCAGGTGATGAATATCCCATATGCGTTTCTTTCCTCGCCTAACAAATTTTGTTCAGACCGCCACCGAGGACCCGCATATCGCCGGTCATTGAACCTGCAAGACCAGTCCCACAGGCACCCTCCGTTGCACCTACCCCGGCCCCCATCGCTCCCCGAAGTGACCGAATTCCTTCCCCTGCACTTTTAGCGCCCGCGATAGACGCGGGATCCTTTCGAAATCCTGAAGTCTTAGCTATGGAAGCGAAAGTCAGAATCAAGAAACGCTCACTCGGCGAGGAAGATCCCGAGACTCTAGACAACATGCACGAACTCTCCCTTATGTACCACAAGAATCGCCAGTTTCATGATGCGGAAGTGACAGAAACAACTGTGCTCGAAGCTCGAAAGCGAATTCTCGGCGAATATCATCCGGCGACTCTCGCCAGTATGCATCACTTGGCCTCCACCTATTATGCCCAGTATAAATATGATGAGTCGGAACGACTGGGAAGGGAGACATACGAAGCTGCCAAGTTGATCCATGGCGAAGATAATCCTTCAACGCTGACGACTATGTATAACCTTGCGATGACGTATCAGTCCATGCGACAATTTTCGAACTCCGAAGAATGGTATAGCAGGTGCTTTCGTGGGAGGAAAGCTCTTCTTGGACCGGATGATGAGAACACTCTTCGAGCAATGCACGAGCTTATGCTTGTCACTGGAGAGCTGGATCGTCTGACCACCGCTGCAGAACTGGGAGTTGATCTGGTCGAACGACGTCGACGGATCTTGGGGGACAGTGATACCGACACTCGACAGAGTATGGAGGAGTTGATGGTGACATTGATTAAGATTGGTCGTATTGAAGAAGCAGAGGCGCTCGAGCTCGTCTTGAGCCGACCGATATAGGTTCTTGACTGTTCTTTGTCGCTTTCCGACATTCGACTTCTGTTCCTCTCCAGACGGCCCGCCTTTCGACTTCACGAGTGGACCTTGTAGATACCTTCTTAGTTTCGTTCCGTCACAACTCTGGAGGTGGTGATCGGGACTTCTTTCAAAGTTTCCTGATGCGATCCCTGGATTTAAAATGCCTAATTTATATTACCTAATGAAATATAATTGCGAAAAGCAGCAGTGAAGAATGATTTGTTCCCTTGACTTGTGGTTGAAGACAATGTCAAAGAAATAGATTTTTGCCAAAGAGGCTAAGATTGGCCTCGTCGTCGCTGCGAAGTCAAATTTGTATACCGCGCCGACGGCGATGCCGAACTTCCGTTCCTGGACGATGTCCCGCGTGCTTTCTTTCTCACTTCGTTTCGAAAATGCGGTACCGCATGCAGCGCTTAAAACCCACCACGAAAGCATATTCCTGACTCCTTAGTGCTCTGCTATAACTTATAAAACGGTCCGGTATTCGTGAGTTCATTCAAGTCGAACCGCTAGGATCGCTTTGACCCCTCTACTGCAGCACCGTTCACCACAGTTTCAAAATCGCGAAAAGCTAGCGATGGATATTGTCGAACGCCCCTCTGTATTCGCCTACTGGGACTCGAGAGCCCTACCATTCTATCTTAGTGTTTTCTCGTGCCTATACTTGATCTCCCAGAGAACTCCCAGGGCACTGGGGCAAGTCAACACCGATGACCAGACCACTCCCAAAGTCGTCAGCAAAGAAAGATCTCGTTCCAGAGCGTCGCTCATTCTACAATCGGCTCGGCTTATAGCAGTTCTGGCCATATTAGGCGTATCGCTCTCCCTAATGATTAATCGGAGTGATGGCAAGAGAACGACAGGTATTCTCTTGGTGGCCTTCTCGGTGAGTTTGAAACCTTCTCATGTAATCCTGGTCACTGAGAATCGTTCTCCAAGGTTTACAGCGTCGTACTGTCATTAATGACACTGAAAGGACCCAAGCTCTTACAATATCGCGCTTCCGTCCATCTTTCCATAATCCACTTCGCCACTTTTATTCTTTATATTATTCGGGATATCGTACCCTTGGGCATCGGAAACCAACCGGAGGACGAACTTGATGGAAGTTTGGGATGGGTGCGATTTGGATTGGTGGTTGTATCGGGATTCTTGATACCGGGACTTTTGCCTCGAGGGACTGAGCTCGACGAATCTGTGAGTTCCTTCATCTTCCCCTGCGATCTGTTCGCTTGAAAATGACATCTGAAGGTGTCTCTTGCGCCCCATCAAACGGCGTCCCTGTTCTCGCGCGCCTTTTATGGCTTCCTGGATCCAATTATATGGAAAGCTTTCAAAAGCCCAAGCTTGACATTCGACGAGATACCAGTGTTAGCAGATGACGATCGAGCGAAGGGTCTTATCGCCAAAACAGACGTTGTACGAACCTTACCGATTATCTATGCCGCAGTGTTAACAACAGTCTCCAGCTTCTAGATCCCGTGTCCGTTGGACGTCAGAGAAATCTCTTTTGGGGGATGCTCGTCGCCTTCAGTACGTCCAGTCCTTGACCCCGGTAAACCGAAGTTTTGACTCGTTCTATCTTAGAAAAACAATATGCGATTATGGCGGCGATCGCCCTTTTCCAAGTGAGTGAGGTTCCGGTAGTAATTCCATAATGTCTTAACTGCAGTTCAGTCGTTCAACGGTTTTGCGGGTCCCATAGCAACTAACCGCATATTAGCGTAAGTTTCCAGATCGTCATGAAGCATCGTTCGACTGATTGAAACAAACAGAGCTCTCGAGAAAGGAGGCTCCGATAGCGCAGTTAAGCCATGGGTATGGATCTTGTGGTTGGGAGCCGGTCCAATTCTCGGGTCAGCATTGGCTGAATTTTCCACCTACACTCAGGCAAGTCTCTTTAGGTCATCATAAACATGTCCTGATAGCAATCTCAGTATCTCGTTGTGGTCCGCTTCCAAGCAATACTGACGCAGTTAGTTCTTACACATTCGATGAGAGTACGAATGAGTACTCTCTGGAAGAAAGCTGGTCCCGTTTCGGCCGATGCCGGTTCTCCTCATCCTGCTCGAGCGACAGCAGCCTCTCAGTCTGCATCCACAGCCATCGCTGCACCAACTGTACCGTCGTCAACGGAACCCGAGGCACATGGAGTCTCAGCAGCGTCTCCTGCTTCCAGCCACGATGTTCAGTCCGAATCAACCGAGCCACGGAATGTCAAGGATCGTGAATCTGAGAACGAAGAGGTCGTCCACGACGCGGAACGCTTGGAGGATTATGGTGGAAAGATTAACAATTTCTTGACTTCGGATCTTGAGAATATATCTTCTCTGCAAGATTGGCTTAAACCATGTATGATTCTCCGTCTTGATTATAATTGGACGTGGCGCTAATGCTTTCTTGCTTCGATTAATACAGTCTTTGTGATATTGCGAACCGCGATCTGTGTTATATTCCTCTACGTGATTTTAGGGTGGAGGTATGTGAATTTCGGCTTCCTCGGAGGATACGTCTCATCGAGTACAGCGCATTTGTGGGACTCGCCGTCATCATCGTTTCAATACCTGTTCCTGGATATACTTCGAAACTCTTTGTCACAATGCAGAAGGACAAAATGAAAGCAGTACGTTGCTTCTTCCCGTACGTCCTACCTCCAATGTCTAACTAACTTGTCATCAGTCGGATGCTCGACTCAACACTGTCAATCAAAGTAAGCTCTCCATATCGTTTTCAGTTCATCTACCTGACGATACGAAATCAACAGTGATCAATGCGCTCCGAATGATCAAACTATTCGCCTGGGAATCGAAAGCCGAAACACGCATCGCAGAGAAGAGAGAAGGTAGTCTATGCCTTGAATGCCGCACCTCGAGAACTCATTCAAACTC
This sequence comes from Sistotremastrum suecicum HHB10207 ss-3, assembly GCA_001632355.1. Taxonomy (NCBI): domain Eukaryota; kingdom Fungi; phylum Basidiomycota; class Agaricomycetes; order Sistotremastrales; family Sistotremastraceae; genus Sistotremastrum; species Sistotremastrum suecicum. The sequence goes on along the minus strand of KV428108.1, from coordinate 86,148 downwards.
TCCAGCGGAATTATGGTACACGTTCTGGATCGCTGTCTTGAGAACTTGCAGTAGCAGCGTGACGTATGTACCTTATTCGTCCTGTACTTTCCATTCATTTAAATCCTTGCAGCTCATTGTTTCCTATGGTGGCTATGATGTCCACTTATGCAACGTTTGTGAGTCGTCATTTCCGTTCCGACCTGAGAATACGGTCCACTCATGTGCTCGTGGGCTAGACTTTGGTTATGGGCGGTGAACTGACCGGTATGGAATCTATATGAACTATCGATCAATGGAGATGATTAATTGTTACCTTAGCTTCAAGACTCTTCTCGTCTTTGGTGGTACGTCATTTTACACTTAATGACATATCCAATATGACAAGATGTCTTAGGTGTTCGGTCGCCTCGAGAATTATATTGGAGCAATTATCTGGGTTTTCCCGGGCATTTTAGAAGGTAACATCGAGCACCGATCGACCATGTCTTTGGCTTATTCGGTCTGTAGCCAAGGTCTCCCTTGACCGTATTAGCGAATTCCTAAACAGTGTGAGACTCATTCATTCCAGCGAAGATGACCCTTAACATACTACATTGATAGGGCGAACTGTACAAACTGTCGAAGCCCGAAGATTCAAATGCCGATTCAGCAGACGCATCTACCGTTTACGTCCGAGATATCGTATTCTCCTGGGATGATCCCAAACAACTACAAAAGCCTTCCAATGGACGGCATTTTCAGCTTCAAATCAACGACGAGCTGAAGTTCAAAACGGGCGGTATCAACTTGATTTGTGGTCCTACGGCGTCCGGCAAGACGAGTCTTCTCATGGGACTTCTCGGAGAGATGTATTCACGCCCTCTTTCGGATGTTGGCGGGTATAATTTACCTAGGGAAGGCGGGGTTGCTTATGCTGCTCAAGAGAGCTGGGTGTTGAATGCGACGATTAAGGTGAGTCGGAAATGTCATGCGATGACGTAATTCTCATGCGTACGGCATTTGGGCAGGATAACATCCTGTTTGGTGCCCCCTTTGACCAAGAACGCTTCGATAAAGTGATACATCAGACGGGGCTCACTCGCGACATCTCGCTCTTCGAAGCTGGTGTACTCACGGAAGTTGGGGAGAAGGGCATTACGCTTAGGTAATACTTTGAACTGATCTTGCCTATCCTTATGCTGACAACAAATTTCTCCAGCGGAGGACAGAAGGTTCGCAGATCATCTTGTAAGATGCTGAGTATCACTGAAAGACTATCATAGGCGCGAATCACTCTCGCGAGGGCAGTCTATTCGACGGCGGCTATCGTACTATTGGACGATGTGCTTTCGGCGCTTGACGTTCACACCGCACGTTGGGTAGCGGAAAAGTGTCTCGGTGGCGATCTTCTCAAGGGTCGAACGGTGTTGCTTGTCACCCACAACGTCTTGCTTTGCAAACCGATAGCCGATTACGTCATATCACTCAGTCGAAATGGGACGATTGTTAGTCAAGGGACGGCGGATGAGGCGTTGAAGAAGAATGCATCGGTGAAGAATGAAGCTGAAGTTGAAGCTGCTGCTTTGGAGAAAGAAGAGGAAGTGGAAGTAGCCCAAGGATCTGATGGGGATGTCGATGAACCCGCTATACCGACTGAGGGCGGTAAACTAATCGTTGCCGAGGAAATGGCAGTCGGACATATCACTTGGGCCTCCAGTGGGTCTTGATTCTCACCGTGCTTTCATCGCTATGGAAAACTGATAAACATCCCAGTCCGTCTTTATATATCCAGTGTCGGGGGGCCCTTGTTCTTCGCGGTCTTCGTTCTCGGCTACACTGTATGGGTCTTACTGGAAGTTTTGGGAACATGGTTTTACGGCTATTGGTCGTCTCAATACGAACAGAAGGAAGCTAGTGAGGTCCGGGTGCACCTGTAAGTGCCGATCTATTCGGTTTCGGCTATGACACTGACTCCTCAAAGTTATATCGGGATCGCATCGGGGATCGAAGTTCTCCGCGCGGTTGTATTCATCATTTTCTATGCTTTCTTCATGTTCGGAGGTGTACGGGCCTCTCGATCATTGCATGAGCGACTTACGAAATCCATCCTGAGCTGCACGATACGGTACGATGTCCCGCGTAACACGGCAGTCCGAAGTCTCACTCCACTCTTGCTACAGGTGGCTCGATACGACGCCAGTCTCGCGCATTCTCACTCGCTTCTCTCAAGATTCCCAATCTATCGACTCCAGTCTCCCCATGTTAGTCATCAGTACTACTAACACCACAATTGCGACATGGACATATTTCTTATCTGCCATTATCTCGACCGGGTGGCCTGCTCTACTTCTTGGAATCGTGGTAGCAGTGTTTGGCGTGACGTGCGGACAGTTATATGTCCAGGCTCAGCTGCCTGTTAAGCGATTGATGTCAAATCTTCGAGCGCCTGTCTTGGGGCATGCGGGCGCCGCTTTGAACGGTCTTGGTGCGTGAATCACCTATGATATTGGGCCATTTGTGACTTGTTCTATGGCTTCAGTATCCATCAGAGCCTATGACGCTCAAGAAGCCTTCAAAGAAGAATCACTCAGGCGAATCGACGATTACACCCGTGTCGCCCGAACATATTGGAATCTCAATCGATGGATCGCCCTACGCATGGATTCAATCGCTGCTATATTCTCCAGCGCAGTTGTTACGTACCTTGTCTACTGGAAAGGTGCTCCGGCAGCTTCGGTTGGGTTTACGTTGGTGCTTGTGACTTCGTTCTCTCAGTATCTGTTGTTCTGGGTGAGGAGGGTTCATCAGCTGGAAGTTGAAGCTAATAGGTGTGTGGACTTCTCTCTTCTCTCTTTCGTGATCTAACATCGTGTAGTATTGAGAGAGTCAAACACTTCCTTGAGATAGACCACGAGTTCGACCCCAAGGCCAGCGGAGCGCCGCCTGCTTATTGGCCTGCAAGCGGGGAGCTACACGTAGAGCACTTATCTGCGAAATATTCTGAAGACGGTCCGGAGGCTTTGAAGGACGTGACCTTCTCCCTTCGCTCTGGTGAACGCCTCGGTATCGGTGAGTCAGATATTTTAGTGGTCGTGACGTAATTGAGCTTACGTCATCATAGTCGGACGCACTGGTGCAGGAAAATCGACGATCGCTCTTGCTCTGCTGCGAGCGATACCTATCACCGGTTCCGTAGTCCTGGACGGACTTGATCTCTCCAAACTTAACCTCTCTGACGTACGATCGCACATAACCATCATACCCCAGGACCCGGAGTTAATCTCAGGCACTCTTCGCGAAAACTTGGATCCATTCGGAGAACATGAAGATGCAACTTTGAATCTTGTGTTGAGAGCTTCGGGTCTTTATCAGACGCAAGATGAGGATGCGGAAGGAGGGATCGGGCTGGATACGGACGTTAGTTCTGGAGGGTCGAATTTCTCTCAGGGGCAGAGACAGATTTTGGCGCTGGCTCGCGCGATTCTGAGGAGGAGTAAACTTGTTATTCTTGATGAAGCTACGGCTGCGATCGGTGCGTACTATGTGATAGTCAACTACGGGTTGCGAGCGAATGCTGACGCTGGTTTCGTAGATCATCGGACTGATCGGGTGATACAAGAATCTTTGAGGACTGAGTTTAAGGACGTTACTGTTATCACTGTCGCGCATCGTTTGCAGACGATTATGAACTCCGATAAAATTGTGAGTCTGCCACCGAAAATCCGCGCTTTTGTTCGATTCTGACGTTGTAATCTAGATGGTCTTGGACGCCGGAAGTGTTATAGAACTGGACACGCCTCAGGCATTGTTGAAGAAACAGGGTGGAAGTTTCAAGGCTTTGGTGGATGGAAGTGGCGATAGAGATGAGCTTTATTCGGCCGCTGGGCTGTAGAAATTCTCGAGTAAAGCGAGGCGATCAGAATAATAATCTTCAGGTTCTTTTGGCCTATATCTGTAGGATAAATGGGATAACCACTGAATCTCAGAACAACAACGAGATCTTGTATTTGGTGGGAACATCCTTTCATATAAAGAAAATAAAAGGCTATCCAGGGGCTCGGAAGGCCGAGATACGATCGGGCGCTTATCACCTTTAGCACATCAACCCCTTTCTTCCATGGTCGATGCACCACATGGTGCGCTGATGCTCTGGGAGATCTTGAACAGGGGCGGAACTGCGTGCTCAAACGCGTAGTCACGGAAACCTAACCTGTAATGCTACAAGAACTAGCACTTGCTTACTAGTAAAACCTGGATCGCATCACGAAGGTATGTCTGGCCATCACTTTGAGATTTCAAGAGTTCAAATTTTCTTCAACACTTAGAGTTGTATCCAATATCAAGTGATAACAAAATATGGCCTTCAAGCCAGTCGAAACGTCCTTCTTGGACCCACGATGCCTCCTGTTCTATCTAAGCGTTCTGTCGTGTCTCTATCTCACCTTTAGATGGATATCAAGTTGGACTCGTCGTTCTGGCAGTACCCAAGCTCAAAACGGAGGTGGCGTAGTCATCCAGGCTATCCGCCTTCTCGCACATTTGGCAATCTTCGGGTTATCGCTTTCACTACTGATCGGCCATGGAGGTTCAGAGAAGGTGATCAATATACTGCTAGTAGTTTGGTCGGTGAGTCTCGCTTTTACTCGTTCAAAAGTCGCGAGAATTAACATCCGTGAAGCTTTACAGCATCGTCTTATCTGCCTTAACCTTACTCGGTCCGAAAAGCCTCAGACGTAGCGCGTCAGCGCACCTGTCGTTCATCCATCTCGTCGCTTTTATCCTCTACATCGTTCGCGATCTTGTCCCCTTGGCCGTGGGGAAAGAATCTAAGGATCAGAAAGATGGGTCTTTGGGCTGGGCGCGCTTCGCTTTACTTGGAGTCACCGGATTTCTCGTGCCAGGATTATTGCCTCGCGGTAGCCGCCCATGGGATTCAGAGGTATGTTCTTCCACCCAATGCATTGTCCAGCTCTAATATCTCGCTCTAGACATCGTCTCCTCTAGCTCCTCACGAAACGGCATCATATATCTCACACGCGTTCTATATTTTCTTGGATCCTCTCATATATCGCGCTTTCAAGAACCCTAATGTGGCCTTTGATGAAATGCCGGTCTTGGCGGATAATGATCGCACGAAGAATCTCATGGAGAAGGGTACTCGGGTAAGATTATGCAGTGTATTTCGTTTGAATTTCTCTGAGCATTACGTGCAGCTGATGGATCCTGTGGTGGTTGGACGCAAGCGGAGCTTGCTATGGGGGATGCTTTTCATCTTCAGTACGCTTGAGTGATACACTCATTCTGTACGGGCGCCTAACGCGTACATTAGAGAAACAGTATTTCATCATGGCTTGTCTGCAAACGGTCCAGGTTTGAATTTCCTTTCTCTATCATCAGTACGCGTTTCTGATTGCATGCATATAGTCCATCAATCAATTTGCGGGTCCTATAGCTACGAATCGTATCCTCGCGTAAGTCGATCCTAATCTGAATTTCCTCAGTCGATGACGTTACAATCAGAGCTCTTGAGAAAGGAGGAACGGAGAGTGCTGTCAAGCCGTGGGTTTGGATTCTGTGGTTGGGCGCTGGACCTGTACTGGGCTCCGTCCTGACCGAGTTCTCGCTATACACCCAGGTCCGTATTATTTGACTGATCTCATTCCCTCCGGTCTCTGATTGTCATTCAAGTGCCTTATCATCGTGCGATTACAAGCCATCTTGACACAGCTCGTCCTTACGCACTCTTTGAGAGTGCGAATGAGCACAGTGTGGAACCAACCTGAGACTTCGGCGTCGTCGGCAACAACTTCGGCAATTGCCGGTCCTTCATCTCCCTCGACATCCTCATCTTCAACTCCAGCTTCCGACACAGAGTCAATCACAGCCACCGAAGAGACAGCATCGAATTTAGGAGACGAAACGGATGATGATGCAGCGACCACTGCAACGCTTACTCCGAGTCTTACGGCTTCTTCGTCCGACCTTAAGAAAGCCGACAAAGAGAGCGATGACAGTAAGAAGAAGGGGGATGCGAAGAAAGATGAGAAGCAGGAGGATTACAGTGGGAAGATCAATAATTTTTTGACGTCGGATATGGAGAATATCATCTCTTTGCAGGAATTTTTGAGACCTGGTGAGTCTTTCTTTTCTGTTAATGTGCTTCGAGGTGGCACTGACGCGTTCGGTTTCGGCGTGATTAGTGTTCGTAATCGTGAAAGCTTTTATTGCGGTTGCGTTCCTCTATGCTATTCTTGGATGGAGGTACGTCGAGTGCTCTTTCATCGGGAAGCTCACGTGCTAACAGGGTGGCACAGTGCGCTTGTGGGCTTGGGTGTGATGATCATATGTATTCCGATCCCGGGATACACCTCAAAGCTTCTCATGACGATGCAACGAAACAAGATGAAAGCAGTAAGTCAACCCACATGTATTTTGCTCCTCATTCGTCTGATGCGTTGATCGCTAGTCCGACGCGCGTTTGAGTACTGTCAATCAAAGTACGTCATTCGACTATCTAATCCTCTGGATACTGTCTAATTTCCCTGCGTATAGCGATGAACGCACTGCGCATGATCAAGCTATTCGCTTGGGAATCCAAAGCGGAGTCCCATATCGCTGAGAAAAGAGAAGGTAGATCCTACAATACTCGATCCTATGCTTTCGGTCTGATCGTAAAATGATTCAGCTGAACTCTGGTATATATTTTGGGGCGCTCTGCTACGGGTTTGCAACAATTGCATGACGTATGATCTTGTTCGGCTCTGAGACTTGGTGTCGTCGGCTGACGCTCGGGCAGCGCGTTGTTCCCTTTGTCGGCGATGATGGGCACCTATGCGACATATGTAAGTCCATGAAAGTGATAAGAGAGCTGATAGACGATCTTACCCTTCATGATCAGACGTTAGGCATGGGTGGAGAATTAACGCGTAAGTGACATATCTGTCGCCAATTATCGCCAAGATTAATGCTTGTCTTAGCCTCGAAACTATTCTCGTCTTTGGTGGTTCGTCCTCCTCACCATCCAGTGTTGATACGACTTGACTCCGAGTCTTAGATATTCAATCGACTTGAAGGCTACCTTCACACGATATTTTGGATTCTTCCCGAGCTCCTTCAAGCCAAGGTTTCGATGGACCGAATAGGCGAATTTCTTAACAATGTACCAAATCTTTCTCTTCGCTTTGTTCGCCGAAAACTCATCAATTTGTCAGGGCGAACTGTACGATACGCCGGCGTCTATTCCAGCCGCTACGGATATCACAGATCAAGAGTCACCTTATATTCGAGACGCAGCTTTCACATGGGACAAGCCCTTAGCATCTCCTACAGCAAGCAAAACTCGTCGCTTCCGACTCCAAATCGAAGGCGAACTGGCATTCAAAACCGGTCGTATCAATCTCATATGCGGTCCTACGGCAAGCGGTAAAACGAGCTTGCTGATGGCGCTTTTGGGCGAGATGCATTACACGGCTTTGAAGCCTACTGGCGGATATAATTTGCCTAGGGGAGCTGGAATTGCGTATGCGGCTCAGGAGAGTTGGGTACTTAATGTAACGATCAAGGTTGGTCCCCAATCTGTGGGTGTGATGTTGTCTGAACTCATTCATATAGGACAATATTCTGTTTGGCGCGCCGCACGACAAGGCACGCTTTGACAAGGTCATATATCAAACAGGCTTGCTCCGTGACCTCTCACTGTTTAGTGCCGGAGAGCTTACTGAAGTCGGCGAGAAAGGCATCACTCTAAGGTAAGAATTTTGTGACATCTTCTACTTTATTGTGCTGATCGCAAGATACAGTGGGGGTCAAAAGGTACGCACCTATTCATCATACCATGGTAGTTTGCTCAGCGATCATTCGCACAGGCTCGTATCACCCTAGCACGAGCGGTCTATTCATCCGCAAAAGTCGTTCTCTTAGACGACGTACTTTCGGCTCTGGATGTTCATACAGCACGCTGGATAGCAGAAAAGTGTCTCGCCGGCGATCTCCTCAAAGGCCGAACTGTACTTCTCGTCACGCACAATATCTTACTCTGCAAGCCAATTGCGGATTACGTCATTTCGCTCGGACGAAATGGGAAGATTGTCAGTCAGGGAACTGTCGATGAGGCGTTGAAGAAGAATACGTCGTTGAAGGCGGATGTGGAAGCTGAAGAGGCTGCGATGCAGCGCGAGGAAGAAGTTGAAGCCCTCGAAGGATCTGATGATAGTTCGACGAAGAAACCCGAAGCCGGGAAACTCATCGTAGAAGAGGAAATGGCAATTGGCCATGTTACCTGGGCTTCTGGTACGCCCATCATTTGTCATTGACATCATTTCACGCTAATACTGGATTGTACAGTCCGTCTCTATATCGCCAGCTTGGGAGGACCCATCTTCTTCGCGGTCTTCATTCTCGGTTGCGTAATCACAAGCTTGTGGTCCGTGCTCATAAAGTGGTTCTACGGATATTGGTCATCCCAATATGAAGGAAGGAAGGCGAGCGAAGTGCGAGTTCACCTGTGCGTTGTGTTTGCTTTCGCTTGAAGTTGACGCTCATTATTGTCTAAAGATACATAGGTATCGGTACAGCTCTTGAAGTCGTTGATCTCCTGTGGTTTATTCTCTTCTATACCATCTTCGCCTTCGGCGGTTTACGTGCTTCGCGATCCCTCCATCAGAAGCTTACGAAGTCTATCTTGGCTTGCACCCTTCGGTAAGAACCCGCTTTTCCATCTCGGAATTCTTCGTTGACTCCATGCAATAGGTGGCTTGATACGACGCCTGTATCCCGTGTGCTTACCCGGTTCTCTCAAGATGTTCAAGCTATCGATAACATGCTGCCCAGACTGGTCAACAGCGTGACTGGCACGACGATACAACTCGCCGTATATTTCATCTCCGTCATCATTTCGACTGGGTGGCCTGCTTTGATACTGGGAATAGCTGTAGCAACGTTTGGAATATCGTGTGGTCAGCTGTACATCAAGGCTCAACTACCTATCAAAAGACACATGTCGAATTTGAGGGCGCCGGTGCTGGGGCATACGGGAGCGGCTTTGAATGGACTAGGTATTCATCGATGCACTTCCGTGATTGACGCAATCTGACCTCTCGTCTGTAATGATAGTTTCGATCAGGGCATATGGAGCTCAAGAAGCGTACAAAGAGGAATCGTTAAAGAGGATCGATAATTATAACCGTGCCGCGAGAACCTACTGGAATCTCAATCGTTGGATCGCGCTGCGTATGGATTCCACTGGCGCTGTCTTCTCCGGCGTCGTTGCTGCGTATCTCGTATACGGAAGAGAGACGCCGGCTGCGACTGTCGGCTTCACTCTGGTTCTTATCGGCTCGTTTTCGGGCCAATTGTTGCAATGGGTCAGACAAATGAATGCGTTGGAAGTTCAGTCTAACAGGTATGTTATCTATCTCGCTACAGCGTCACTCGACTGATGTTTCGCAGCATCGAGCGTATCAAAGACTTCCTTGAGATTGCTCACGAACCCGCGTCTAAAGATGATGGGACGCCTCCGGCTTACTGGCCTGCGAGTGGTGAGCTGCATGTCAAAAAGCTTTCAGCACGATATTCTGCCGATGGTCCCGAAGTCCTGAAGAACGTGGCATTTAGCCTTAAGTCGGGCCAACGAATGGGCGTTGGTCAGTGAAATTTTTCGCCGTTTTCCTCAGAGGCTTACGTAATCATCTAGTCGGCCGAACTGGAGCCGGCAAGTCGACCATTGCTCTCGCTCTTCTTCGAGCCATTCCCACCTCAGGTTCTGTGATCCTCGATGGCATTGATGTATCTCAGTTGAACCTCTCCGCACTCCGGTCGAACATCACTATCATTCCGCAGCATCCTGAATTGCTCGCCGGCACTCTGCGAGAAAATTTGGATCCCTACGGCGAACATGACGATGCGACTTTGAACGATGTGTTGCGCGCTGCGGGGTTACATCATACCCAAGATGAGGAGGGAGGAATTGGGCTGGATACGGATGTTAGTAGTGGAGGGTCGAACTTCTCGCATGGGCAGAGACAGATCTTAGCGCTTGCCCGAGCTATTCTGCGGAGGAGCAAACTTGTTATTCTCGATGAAGCAACAGCTGCTATAGGTATGTCGACCCCCTTCCTGTGATGGTGATAACTGACTTGAGGCTTACCAGATCACCGGACTGATCGCGCGATCCAAGAGTCACTGCGAAGCGAGTTTAAGGATGCTTCTGTGATCACAGTCGCGCACAGATTGCAGACGATCATGGACTCGGATAAAATTGTAAGTTCTCCTCTGACTTCCCAGACGTAAGAACGCTTCTCACCTTTATCTAATTCAGTTGGTTCTGGATGCCGGCGCGGTTGTTGAATTGGACACGCCGCAGGCTCTGCTACGGAAGGACGGTGGCTTTTTCAAAGGCTTGGTCGACGGTAGTCCGGATAAAGACGAGTTGTACGCGGCGGCTGGCTTGTAATTCCTCATCATCTTTGACGCATGAAGATTTGCTTATGTAAAACTGAATTTATTCGTTGTATCACTAGGCCATCATCTTTTACTACTGCGGGCTTTGAAAAGAATTGACTCGATCGCTTTTCGCTGCTCAAATTAGGGACTACTCATCATGACAATGAACGTTGCTCCATCGACAGGAAGTTTGAGCTATGAAATTCGCTTTCAGAGAATCTCGTGATCATCACACGTGTTCGAATCACGCCAAATTAGGCTGAGCTCGAGCGGTGTCTTTAGGATAAGAAAAGCAACTGGTTCCTGAATTGATATTTCAGCTCGAATCCAAGCTCTCCTGTGATCCGCAATCTATGCATCTTCCTGTAGCACCTCCTGTGCACTGGTCCTTCCTGATTTATCGCTGAATTTTCTTCTGAACCAGCCATGTCTTTGATAACGTCAACATCTGGAGACGATGAGCCTGATGGCATTTGGCTCAAGAAAATCCGACAGGGCACACTCCAATGGTGTAGAGCTGATGAAGAGCCACAAGAGCAAGGAGGTTCTTCTAACTCCCTTTATTCAAAGAATACGACCCAACTCCTCTCTGATCATCAGTAAATGCAATCCGCCCTCCGTGCCTGTGACACTAGTTCGAACTCCGCTCGCTGTTCGGGCCAGTCGTCCGAGGAATCATCGCAACCTCATGATTCGAATCTTTGTCACGTGTCGACCGGGATAATCAACCGTGACGTGACCCTCGTCACGGTTCATGTTCCTTCGTCCTGCTGCCACCACCGCGAGCTCCCCCGACGTCCTCGACGCCTCAACACTGGCACGCCCTTTCCTCTGGGCTGTCAGCCGCCCTCAAACATCTATTGGATTACTTAGCGTGGTATTCAGCCTCTTCCGGGTGCAGGCACTGTAAGTTTTATCAATATGTTGCTTCACCAGTAGCTGATTTGCTTGTAGCAACCAAGCTGGCGGCGAATGTAGCAGGAGAGCTACAAGCACAATAGATCAAATACTGGAAGCAATGAGGAACACAGTAGAAGGGCCAAGTAAGTCCTTCCATATGTTCTCTATGATATCTATGCACTTTCCTCTCATTCATCCCCGCAAATCCCCCTCCCGAGTCTACCGGGTGTGCCGATGATGGTAGTTTCTTAGTCTCGACCTTCCATGTATGTAGTATTTGATAAAATGAATGTATATATATTATTTATGTGGCATCTTGTTGAAGTTTGCGCGCCCAATGAACGGACTTTGAACAAGTTCGCAATTCAGACTTCAAATATATTCCGACTAGCGGCCATGATCCAACTCACACGTGATGCGTGATGAGTCTCAGGATTGTCTTGCCGAAGAAGCCGCGGTGCCGTGCCGTCGGACTTTGAACTAGTGCTACAGGCACGGAGGGTGGATTACCCTTAGTCTGATCATCTTCTAGAACGGAGCGGACTATCGGGCATGTATCAAGAAAGCAGCCCAGAGCTTGAGGCCATAACTTGGAATAGCCCTCCTTTCGAACCTCGATACGGTTATACGTCAGGACAGCCTGTTGCTGTGACGTATCAGATGCCGGTACCGGTAAGTATTTCTAGGAGTTCTATAGGCTATCTTTGAATTCTCACGATTACAAGGCCCCCAGATTACCATATAGTGACGCTTCAGTGTATAAAGATCCTTCCCATTCCTCTGGCAGCTCTTCCTACATCAACAGTATCGCGTTAAGACCGGGAACATACGATAATTATCGCTATGACACATCCTATGGCACTGGGGCGGAAAGAGTGTCAGATATGTTGGGGACTGAAAAGCTGGAAATGCCTCAGCCGCCGGACCTAACACTGCCACCATTCGTTCAGATGCTTGCGAATCAGGAGAAACCCCTACCCCCTCTTCCATTGCCTAGTAGAACGGAGGGTGCCACGAAGAGTCCGGACACTTCCTCGATCCTGTCCCATTCCTTTCAACGTCCATCTATCACCACCGATGAATTGCCACGAACCACACCTGGGGTTGTAGATGCGAAATGGGGAGAACCTCAAGAGCCACTGCCTTGGTGGGAACCCAAATCCAAACCGTCCGATAGCAGCTTGCCCGGGCCTCACTTCCCCTCTCCCACATTGACTACTTCATCACCGCTACAAATTGATCATTCGACTCGTCCCTTGACTGAAAGCCGTACACACTCCAACGGGTCATCTCATGATTTCTCTTTTCCCCGACCCTCTCCCAGGACAAGTGTTGACTCGTCACGCTCGAATACTGAGTCCATGATGGACTTAACACATCTTGTCATTTACCCCGATGCAGAGCGGTTTCCTCAAGCAAGTGGCGGTCACAGTGACGTCTATCAAGCATATTTAGAAGGAAAAGCCGTTGCTGTTAAAGTGATGAAAGCGAAAGTGAGGAGGGAGCCGGGAGTAGATCATGATCGGCAGCACTGGCATCTCGTCAAGGTCTGCATCTGATTATCACGAGTTGGGTACTATGCTGACACTAAGCAATAGAAAATCAATCGCGAAATGAACCTTTGGTCAAGATTAGCTCATCCAAATGTCCTGTCATTCCTCGGATTTTGCTTCTTTAAATTTCCGAATGAGTCGCCCGCGGGAGATCCCGGTCAATTATCTTTGATTTCTCCCTGGATGGATAATGGGACTGCTAGACAATACGTGCAAGAACATCCCGAAGCTGACCGGCTTGCTATTGTATGTATTGAGAAACTTATCCATTTCACTATCGACATTTACCGTCTTGATAGACCCGTGGCGTCGCTACTGGACTGCTTTATCTGCACAAGAATCATATCATACACGGGGATATAAAATCAGTAGGTTATTTTCTATCAAAGCGAACCAACCTTGACTTCATCCCCTTCTTCCATTATAGGGGAACGTACTGATGACAGATAACGGAGTCCCAGTTCTCGCCGATTTTGGACTGGCGACTCTTGCGGAGGATGATTCCTTAGGCCTCACCAACGAACATGTGACCACTACAACCGGTACCTCCCATGGGACGCCGAGATGGATGGCACCGGAATTTTTCCAAACCGACGCGGATTCACAGAAATCGACTAAAGAGACGGATGTTTGGGCTTTTGGCTGTTTCGTCCTTGTCAGTCGCCTTCTTTGATTATTCGACCATGATTTTTGACCGTCTATTTTTAGGAATTATTTACCTTGCAGGTGCCGTATGCGACTAGTAAATCGGACATCAACGCGATGGCTGCTATCATGCAGCAACGTCTTCCGTACGAATGTCCTACCGATCAAGTTCCGTACCCTTTTGTCAGACATTCTGAACTTTGGCACTTATGTCTTCAATGTTGGGCCTTCGACCCTCCTTCACGGATTACCGTTCCTGATATTTTGCAATATCTTCGAAACTGAGTCAATCGGCATGATCTATTTCGTAACTTTTCTTCCCCTCGCTCTCGTCAATATCTTTGCTATCTGTTGTTGTCTTGCATCTTTTGCTCTCCTATCTTCGCTGTTTCGTTTTCTCAATGCCGTCATCTTTGTATCTTGTACATCAGTCGACGTACCGTTCCGATGACTGTCCTATCCACACAAACTAGTGGCCCTGAGAGCAATCGAGGCCGTTGGGCATAGGGTGTACCGTACTGTGGATATAGAGTGTCTGGATCTGATCTTTGGTCTGATTTCGATCTCGCAAGTTGACGCACTACATGTGGTGAGTTCGAGGCGCTCGCGCAAGACACTGACATGAGCTTGAGTTGTATCACTACTGAAAGACGTAGGACTACCATGACTTTCAAAAGCCGGAGCAAAGCTGGAGCTTGTAGTTCAGCTCGTGCGACTCGCTCTTCAAGTTCCAGTTACTCCTAGTAGCCACTGAGCATTTTCCCGCTTGCCAGGCTACATAAAGTGGATCTGAGCGACCTCCCTCGAAATTTTCTCTGAACCCGTCGGACGCCACCCTGTAGGATGATGTTTTTGATAACATTGGGATCAGGCAAGTCGAATTTGAGTCAATGAACTTGTCTGAGAGGTGGTGTAATCATTGGTCGAAAAGGGATACAACTTGAATAAAAATAACGTTAACATAAGAATGAAACCGGGCTTTGCTCTTGCTTCGTTGGCCTGGTATTTTCTGTAAGCGTTGGCAAAACGTTCAATTCTTCGTTCGCCTGCTTGGATCCTCTCTCGGGGAGCTGGTACGGCTCTGCTACAACTGGGTCGTCAATCGCACCTTATGTACAAAGAATCTCGTGATCATCACACGTGATCGGATCATGCCGAATTGGGCTGAGCCTCGAGCGGTGTCTTCAGGATCTTGCCACAAAAAGTAACTGGTTACTGAATTGATATCCTTAAGCTTACCTTGATTCCAAGCTCTCATGTGATCCGGCAACCTATGCATCTTCCTGTAGCACCTCGTGTGCACTGGATCTCACCGATTTATCGTTGAATTTTCCGTCTTCATCAGCCATGTCATCTAGATCTCGAGACGATGAGCCTGATGGCAATTGGATCAAGGAAACCCGACAGGGCAAAGTCCAATGGCGTCGAGCTGATGAAGAGCCACAGGAGCGAGGGATTTCTTCTAACTCTTTTTATTCGAACGACACGACGCAACTCCTCTCTGATCATTTTCGTGGACGGGGCGAGCTATCGAGGATGTATCAAGAAAGCAGCTCAGATTTCGAGGCCATAACTTGGAAAAGCCCTGCTACCGAACATGATCATGAATTTATGGCACGACAAGCTGCGATGTATCAGATGCCGGTAAGCATGCTTGGGAGTGCTACGATATATTCAGAGGTCTAACGATTCACAGGACGAAAGCTCGTCATCCATTGATCCTTCAATCTGTACACATCCTTCCCACCATGGCGTTTCTTCTTACTACAGCAGCACACCCACCACAAGGCCGAATCCCTACACTAGTCATACTTACGACACTTCCTATGGCAGTTGGGCCGAGAGAGAGGAAGATGTACCACCAGTGCCGCCGCTACGACCTCCGCGACGATTTGTTCAGACATATTCTGATGAAGAGAAAGAAGCTCCGCCGCCGCCGCCATCACCACCACCGCGCTTTTCCAGTAGAATTAGTACCACGAAGAGTCCGGACACGTCATCTACCCTTTCCCATTCCTTTCAACGTCTATTCGTCAACAGCGATAAAACATCAGGAACCACTCCCCGGGTTCCAGATGCAAGATGGGGGGATGAGCCTCAGGGGCCATTACCTTCCTGGGAACCTACACCTAAACCGAAACAACCATTTGTTGACAGCTTGCCTCGTTTTCCTTCCACCACATCGACTACTTCGTCACCGCGCCAGACTGGGCAACCGCTCTCTGAGCGAGAATATAAGCCAAGATTTGGACAGTCTGAGACTTCTTGGACTCCTGGAGCACAGAAAGTGGCACATGATCGATTTCATAGGATCAACGGAGGGGGAGAAGATGAGGAGTTCAGCGAAAGGCAGAAGATGGGCGAGCAGACGCGGGGCTCGGAGGATACCGTTCTCTCTAAATCTGACCGGATGGACAGCCCCAATCTTAGAGATTCGAGTCCCTTGTTCTCAAAAGCTCCACCTCGTCCCTCGACTGAAAGCCGTACACATTTAGACGGCTCATCTCATTATTTCTCTCACTCCCGACCCTCTCCCAGGACAAGTGTCGGCTCGTCACGCTCATCGAATACTGATTCCATGATGGACCTAACACATCTTATCATTTACCCCGATGCGGAGCGATTTCCAAAAGCAAGTGGCGGTTACAGTGATGTCTATCAAGCGGATTTGGAAGGAAGGGCCGTTGCTGTGAAAGTGATGAAAGCCAAAGTGAGGAGGGAGCCAGGAGTGGATCATGATCGGCAGCACCGGCATCTCGTCAAGGTCTGCACCTGATTATCACGACTTATGTGCTATGCTAAATCTATACTTTAGAAAATCAATCGCGAAATGAAGCTCTGGTCAAGACTGGCTCATCCGAATGTCCTGTCATTCCTCGGCTTTTGCTTCTTCAAGTTGCCGAATGAGTCGCCCGCGGGAGATCCGGGTCAACTATCATTGATTTCTCCTTGGATGGATAACGGGACTGCTAGACAATACGTGCAGAAACATCCCGAAGCAGACCGGCCTGCTATTGTATGGATTGACGAATTTATCTACTTCACTACCGACATTTACCGTCTTGATAGACCCGTGGCGTCGCTGCAGGGCTGCACCATCTGCACAAGAACCAGATCATACACGGAGACATAAAATCAGTAAATTAGTTTCCTAGAAAGTGAACTAAACTTGATCTAATCTCCGTCTTTAATTATAGGGAAACGTACTGATGACAGATAATGGCGTTCCAGTGTTAGCCGATTTTGGACTGGCGACCCTCGCGGAAGACGATTCCCTGGGCCTTACCAACGAACACGTGACAACTACAACTGGTACTTCCCATGGGACGCCGAGATGGATGGCACCTGAATTTTTCCAACACGACGCGGATTCACAGAAATCAACCAAAGAGACCGATGTTTGGGCTTTTGGCTGTTTCGTCCTTGTCAGCCGCTTTCTATTAGATTTATAAGATAGTCCCTAATCATCCTCTCCAGGAATTGTTCACGCTCCAGGTGCCGTACGCGACTAGCAGGACGGACCTCAACGCCATGGCTGCCATCATGCAGCAACGTCTTCCGTACGAGTGTCCTACCAATCAAGTTCCGTACCCTTTTGTCAGATATCCGGAACTTTGGCACCTATGTCTTTGTTGTTGGGCATTCGACCCTCCTTCGCGAATTACCGTTCCTGATATTTTGGAATTCCTTCGAACCTGAGTATATCTGCCTGCTGTATTTCGCCACATTTGTGCTTTTTCGTAGCTTTCCTTGTTTTGTCGTTCGGTTGTTCCTTTGAAGATTTGTTATTTTATCCTATACACTGCATGTCCTTCAACCTAGCGTTCCAATAGTGATAAACCAGACAGCTACATATACTACGATTTATTGCACTGCGCACGCCCGATCTTGTACCTGATGTAGCGGAGTCTGAAGTTCATGAGGCCTAAGGCCTGAGTCGCACCATCATTCGCATGATATCTCAGAGCTCTCGAGTCTGTCTGGCAATCTGGAACTATGAGCTTCACGAACACGTACTGGGTACACTCAACGGTACCCGAGGGTGGCAGCTCGTTCGCACATCACAGGGCCCTAAGGTTGTTGCACAACAGACATGAGGCCGCCTCAAGGCCCACAACCTCTTACTACGATCGTTCTCGTCTCTTCGATATACACGACCAGGCCTCGATTATCGCATCCATTTCATCTGCAGCAAATTCGTCTTCATTCTTTTCCCTTCCTTTCGCTCGTGACTTGTTATGAGTCTGAACCAAAATGCGCCCTGGATCCAGGAATTCCGCGCATACCGGAATCGGTTGTTTCAGACGCAGGAATCAGCGCCCAAGAAAGAGCTCGAAATCGTGCTCGCAAACAAGATCCCAGGAGATCCTCTGTATCTTCAATCTGCATACAGGCACTATCTTCGTGGAGCAAAGGAGCGTCGCAGAATCCACGACGAAGAGACAATTGCTTTGATAAATGAACAGATCAACGCTGGATATCAAAGCATCCGCGTACGCGATGGCGAGCCTAAGCCACGCTTTGGAGAAGACCCAGGGGACTCGGGGGAGGAGGAGGCTGATGATAAAGTGCGCGCCCACCGATCACGGCTTGATCTTGCGCGAAGACTGGGGGGACTTCGCGAAGTAGCATCGCCCTTCTCGTCGTCAGCCTCCTCAGCGCCACCCTCAACCCCATTGCCCACGCATCCGTCGCCTTTCGTCGCGGTACAGCAGTGGAACGTCGCAGGACGCGACTTGGATGGCCAACTCGGTTCCATTACAAATTCGTCAGCTATCGCCGAGACGGCCTTCGATCGTGCACCTAGCCCTGGTGGAGGTGCCGTGTCGACTTTAGATCGCCCAGACTGCAAGTCTACAGCGGAATCAGTTGCTCAAGATCATGTCACGGTTAGGTGGCCCGGGGCCACCTACCCTGCGTCAAGGCTTCCCCCACCAGAGATAGCTACGCATCGTATATCTCCTACAGCCCCTTTCCCTTTCCCTCTACCTCCTCCACATCTATCGTCTAAATCAGAGCGTCATCCTGCTTCTACTACTGCCACGTCATATGCGACAAGCAATGTTCCCCGACGCGAAACAAGCTCTACGACCTCCTGTAGCACCCCAGCTAGTTCACCTGCCCGATCTACTCCGACATCTCCTTTGGTTCCTTCTCGTCCCCAACACGTTCGTTCTTCCCTCTCTTTGCATGGACCAAGGCCCACCCCGTTGTCTCTTCAAACTGAATCTAGGCCGAGAGGATGCCGTCCTGCCTCAGCCTCGACTGGATCTTCTATCGGTGACGCTACTCTCGGGTACCCCGGGCCTCTTGATGAGACCGCGGTGCAGCCCTGCTCTTCGAAACGCCCCACGAGCCCCCCAGTTAGCCTGGACAGCACATCATCGACCACCAGCTCTCTTTCCGACGCAGCTCTAGATTTGACGAGCTGCATCACTTTCCCTGATGGTGCTCGATTCCCTACAGCCAATGGAGGTCAAAGTGATATCTATTGTGCAGATATGCAAGGAGCGGCTGTAGCTGTTAAAGTGATTAAAGCAAAAGGGAAAAGAGCGGTTGACGCGGATGGTGAGCGGCAGCAGCACCGTCACCTCACAAAGGTCAGTATGCAGCTAAGTATGTGAAGTACTCAGCGATAACTGTTGGCCAGAAAATTCAGCGCGAGATGAAAGTCTGGTCAAGAGTGACTCATCCGAATGTTCTTCCATTTTTGGGATTTTGCTTCTTCCAACATGCGCATGAATCCCATTCAGGAGAGCCGGATCGAATATCATTGATATCTCCGTGGATGCAGCATGGAACTGCTACGCAGTACGTAAAGGATCATCCGGGGACCGATAACGTTGCTATTGTGTGTATTTTTGATCTGATGCTCTTGAGTACTTGAGTACAGACGCTAATTGTGCGTGTTATCAGATCCGCGGGGTTGCTGAAGGTTTGCAATATCTTCATGATAATCAAATCATCCACGGTGATATTAAATCGGTATTATTTTCTTCTCGAAGTCAAGTAAGGCAGGTTCAAATTCGTATTAGGGAAACGTTCTTATGAGCGAGTGTGGTACTCCGCTTTTGTCCGATTTTGGCCTTGCAATACTGGACGACGATTCTTTGAACCTTTCCTCGGAACATATTACCACCTCGACGACCGGTGTCCATGGCACAACGAGATGGATGGCTCCCGAACTATTTCCCGAACTATTCCTAAAAGTGTCTGAAGAGGACCTGAAGCCTCCGAAGTCAAATCGTGAGACCGATGTTTGGGCGTTCGGGTGCTTTGTCCTTGTCAGTGGTCTTTCGTCATAAATCAATTCTTTTCCACCAAACTGCTTGTTAGGAATTGGTTGGCTTGATCGTGCCGTATCCTTTCTGTAAATCGGATGCTAATGTTATTGCCGCTATCCTGGCTGGCCTCCGTCCTTTTGAACGGTCGCTCAAGTCGCCTATCAGCTCTACTAACGTTCCGAAAATATTTATGTCATATCCTCAACTCTGGTCGTTGTGCATGTCATGCTGGGAGTATCATGTTCCCTCGAGAATAACAGTCCCTGAGATATTGCGACATCTGGACGGGCACTAGGTACTTGTCGTCTTCCGTATCCCACCTTTGCAAGGTCTGGGAGGCAATCTCAGACGAGTATTTCCTCATCTCTATTGTCGACGTGTGATGGACTCGCCCAATATTCGCCATTAGAAGTACACGATGACTGCTATGATCTTCACTATGTGCAGGCGCTATGTCTGTGGATTTCTAGCCAATCATCTTCTTTTATTATCTCATTACGTCGCGTTTCAGTGTTCGCTTTCGTGCTTTCGATGCTTTCCATCCCGCTTTGTAGTGTATTTATTGCATGTTATTCCGGCTGAATATTTTCCGATAGACATCGGTCGCCCATCCCATAGTAAATACAAATGGATCATTGATATTGAGTAGAGACGAGCACGTGTGATTCTGCGAGCGGGAGTCCGGGGGATACAAATTGGCGGGATCTAATGACGGTTCCGGATTTCGGTTTATGCGCGCGGCTGTTTTGGAGCACCAGGGTCCGATCACAATCACAATCACAAGTCCGCTTCTCGGCAGTCGGCCGCTTCCCGCAGTCTCTTTATTCGAACACCATCAAATGCACCGCGTGGCTTGCCATTGACTGCACATTGACCATCGTCACGGTCTCCCCTGCTGTGGATTTTCAGCGAGACGTGGAAGTGCTGCGGTCTGAGCAAACTTAGCCCCAGAAGGTTGCTAGCAAGCAAGCGCTTGATACATTCTCGAACCAGCCGAACATATAAGGCCGCAGTGATCAGCTCAGGAGTCACGCCTGCTCTTGTGCTCCGCTTCACTACTACAGACCCGGAAAAACTAGAGTGATATGGCCAGTATTTTCGACTACTCGTTCAGAAACCCTTCGTGGGATCTGAGATACATTATCTTTGGCACAAGTATCCTCTCTGGCTTATACCTGATAGTAGAAAGAATCCGGGGCCTATGGGGAACCTATCCATCGGCACCTAGCTCCAGTGTAAAGACCTCCATCATTATAGAGCGTCGGTCTTGGAATATCTTTCAGTCAATCCGACTAGCCGTCGTTTCAGCCCTTTTTGCAATCTCTGTCTTTTTATTCTTTCTACAAGGAAAAACGGAAAAACAGCTAAACATCTTCTTCATTGTTTATTCGGTGACTACAAATATTTTCGGCAGCTATCGGCTCATGCTTATTCTCATTCTAGCTCTACGGTGCTGCATTGTCCGTTCTTACCCTACTAGGACCGAGAGATTCGAGATATTTATTGTCCTCGCATCTCTCATTTATTCACTTTGTTGCCTTCTCCATATATATCGTCCGCGATATTTTCCCTCTCGCTGTTGGTGAGGGCTCAGCCGACGAGCAGGATGGCCCTTCGGGATGGATTCGTTTGGCTTTGCTTGGAGTATCAGGATTCATTATCCCCATAATTCTCCCTCGAAAGGGATATCCTGAAGATTCTGAAGTCTGTCCTTCAGCCCCTCCATCTTAGAGAACCACTGACGTTTAGCGCATCGTGTAGGCCGCTTTAAGCCTGCCTCTCCACGCTACGGCCTCCTGGCTCTCGTACTCCTGTTATAGCTTTTTGGATCCTATCGTGTATACTGCCTTCAAAAAATCAAACTTGCAATTGGACGAAGTCCCGGCGCTGACGTTAGATGATCAGACAAAGAGTTTAACAACCAAGAGCGCACCAGTGAGCATCATTTCCCTAACACCAAGCCCTCCAGCTGCAATATATTCATAATATTCGACTAGCTCATAGATCCTGTTGAATTGGGGCATAGCAGGAGTCTCATCTGGGGCATGCTTTCCATTTTCAGTACGCTTCCACACCTAGGCCTATCGTTGTATTACTCACGCCGGTATAGAAAATCAGTACTTTGTCATGGGTTGTATTGGGGCTTTCCAGGTCATCACTTCATCCGTTCGGTTCTGCGAATAAATACTGATATCATATTGAGCAGTCACTCAACGAATTTAGTGAGGCCATAGCTACGAACCGTATCTTGAAGTAGGCGTCTTTGCAGGCATACCGTTTCGTGATTGAGAACTCACTACAATTAGATCCCTTGAAAAAGGCAACTCGGAAACGAAGATCGAGACTTGGGTTTGGATCCTGTTACTTGTGATTGGTCCCGTCATTGGATCACTTATAATGGAATTCGCCCTGCATCTCCAGGTGAGATACTGCCAAAAATATCCAAGACCATTTTAATGTTGTTAACACTCTCTTCCTCTTAGAATATAGTCAATGTTCGGTTTCAGGCCATTTTGACTCAGCTCATCCTGACGCACTCATTGAGGGTGCGGATGGATACGGTGTGGACAAGCTCGGGATCACCTTCGGCAATTACCGGTTCTTCTGAAAGCGCGCCTCCGGCATCCCCTGCGACCTCTGCGACAGTCATCAGCGAGACAGCGTCCGCGTCGAGAGTTAAAACTGAAGATGACGGAGCGTCGAATTCCACCACTTCCACGCCCGCTGCTTCTTCGAGCCAGCTCACACCCGAGGACGAAGATTCGGCAGAGATTCAGCAAGCGGATGGAGTAGGAGCCAAAAAGACGCAAGATGATCATTATGGGAAAATCAACAATTTCTTGACTTCAGACATGGATAATATAAGATTCATTCAAGAGTTCTTTCGACCAGGTCAGCAAATCATCCTCCGCGGAGTAGTCATGCTCACGTCTTGCCCTTCAGTGTGGTCGGTATTTCGGGCGCTTCTGAGCATAGGAATTCTCTATACCATCTTGGGATGGAGGTCGGTTATTCCTCCATATCAATGTCCAGAATTCATGTCTGAATTGGAGCAGTGTTTTTGTAGGTTTCGCGGTAATGATCGCGTGCATTCCAATCCCGGGATATACATCCAAACTCCTCATGAGGCTTCAGAGAGAGAAAATGAAAACTGTTCGTCAGCGCTGCTCTCCTAAGAATTATCATCCCTGAATGATATACCAACTCTCCAGTCTGACACGCGACTAAGCGCCGTGAATCAAGGTTCGTGATAGTCCCATCAGCTTTTATCCCCTGCTTTATCGGTGTGTCGACAGCGATGAACGCTTTACGCATGATAAAGTTCTTTGCTTGGGAATCTAGGATTGAGTCCCAAATCGCAGACAAAAGAGCAGGTGAAGCAACTGAAGCTTGGGCATAATGTGGTCATTACTGATAGAAGACGATGTGCAGCGGAATTATGGTATATATTCTGGAATACCATCCTGCAGGTCTGCAACAATTCAATGAAGTGTGTACATCCGGATCCTTTATTTCTCTCTTCTTATCTATCTCAGCGCATTATTCCCTCTTGCCGCGATGCTATCGACTTATGCGACCTTCGTGAGTCATCCCCTCAGGAGGAAGGTTCTAGCCTTGGCTCATTGTGTTGTGACGAAAGACTCTTGGGATGGGAGGAGAATTGACCGGTACCACGCAACTCAAGCCGTCATCGAAAGCAACACTGATCACTGCATTTTACAGCTTCGAGACTGTTTTCGTCCATGGTGGTACGGGTCCTCATTACATCGCATTTTTCACGACTCACTTGTGTTTAGGTATTCGGCCGCCTTGAGTCGTACCTTGGACAAATATTCTGGGTGATTCCCGAAATCGTGGATGGTATTCTGCCAGTCCCTGATTATCTGAATAATCTCGCTAATTCAATCTTCCAGCCAAGGTCTCCCTTGATCGTGTTGCAGAATTCGTAAATAACGTAAGGAATTTTCCTGATCCTTTTACGCATCCCCCAATCATCGTTGTCCTTGTGTAGGGCGAGCGGTACTCAACGGCTCCGAACACCGCCCCGGAGGTAGCAGATGTTACCACCGTTCACATTCGTGATGCAGTCTTTACCTGGGACAAGCCTAGCAGCGCCCCCGCGATTCGTCAGTTCAAACTTGAAGTCAACGGAGAACTGAAATTCCACACGGGCCGTGTGAATTTGATCTGTGGTCCAACGGCATCCGGAAAAACGAGTCTGCTCATGGCCTTGTTAGGAGAGTTGCATTTTCTACCACTTTCTCCCAGCGCAACATGCCATCTGCCCCGAGGTGGCGGTGTAGCATATGCCGCGCAAGAAAGTTGGGTCTTAAATGCGACGATTAAGGTGAGAAGTGAACGTTTTGGCGATGACGTAATTACTAAAATGTTTTCTTCAGGATAACATCCTCTTTGGTTTACCTTACGAGAAATCGAGGTTCGATAAAGTTATCTATCAGACCGGCCTATTACGTGACCTTTCACTATTTGAGGCGGGGGATCTTACTGAAGTAGGCGAGAGAGGCATTACATTAAGGTACGACTCTTAGATCTCTAAGGAACCGGATGGCTGATCGGCGAACTGTAGTGGAGGTCAAAAGGCGAGAAATCATCTAATGAAACCTCACTAATGAGATTGTCTGACATGCAGTACCTATAGGCGCGAATTACCCTGGCTAGGGCAGTCTATTCGACCGCGGAAGTCGTCCTTCTGGATGACGTTCTCTCAGCGCTCGACGTTCATACTGCGCGATGGGTCGCAGAAAAGTGCATCGGCGGGGATCTTCTCAAAGGTCGCACAGTCCTCCTTGTTACTCATAACATTCTGCTTTGCACACCGATCGCCGATTACGTAATTTCGCTCGGCCCAAATGGCAAGATCGTCAGTCAAGGGACGGTGGATGAAGCGTTGAAGAAGAACCATGCATTGAAGGCTGAGATTGAAGCTGAGAAAGATGCACTACGACGTGAAGAGGAAGTTGAGGCTCTCGAGGGATCCAGTGATGATGTTGACACTTCGGAGAAGTCGGCTAAGGCAGGGAAGCTTATCGTGGCAGAGGAGATGGCAATTGGGCATGTGACCTGGGCTTCAGGTCAGTTCTTTTTTGATGGACGGAAATACCGAACAATCAACTCATGATGTGCCAGTGAATCTTTATATCTCTAGCCTCGGCGGACCGTTCTTCTTCGTCGCCTTTTTCGTCGGCGCAATCATTGAAAGTCTATTCGACGTCATCACCAAGTGGTTCTATGGTTATTGGTCATCTCAGTACGAAGGAAAGAAAGCGAGTGAAGTCCACGTGCACCGGTATGCATAGTGCTATAAACATTGACAAGAAATGCTGATAATTCGCTGCAGCTATCTGGGCATGGCTTCGGGTCTGGAAGTCTTCCACCTGTTGGTGGTTATCGGGATATATTCATTCTTTGCAACGGGAGCTTACCGAGCCTCTCGATCCCTGCATCAAAGACTCACGAAGTCTGTTCTCGCATGCACCCTAAGGTACCGTAATTCCTATCGTTCGTTCTTTCTGATTTTTGTTGATGATATACACCAGATGGCTTGATACTACTCCGGTATCGCGGGTACTTACCCGATTCTCTCAGGATTGCCAAGCGATAGATTCCGGTCTGCCCAGTCTCGTGAGCAGTACGACACGCCGGACGATCAAGCTCGCCATCTACCTCATAACAGTGATTATTGCTAGTGGATGGCCAGCTTTATCTATAGGAATAATTGTCGCTGCGTCTGGGGTGTTCTTCGGTCAATTGTATATTAAGGCCCAGTTGCCTCTGAAGCGTCATCTGTCGACGTTACGAGCTCCGGTCTTAGGCCATGTCGGGACTGCTCTGCAGGGTTTGGGTGAGTGTAACAGTTCTGGGTATCGTATCTTCGTTGGTTAACTATGTGAATACTAGTCTCGATCAGAGCATATGGTGCTCAAGAGGCCTTCATAGAAGAGTCGATGAAGCGCATCGATGCACATACGCGGGTTGCCAGGACCTATTGGTGTCTCAATAGGTGGATTGGCGTACGAATGGATATGATCGCCATTGTATTTTCCGGAGTAGTGATCTCCTATATGGTGTATGGAAGAGAGACGCCGGCTGCGACGGTCGGCTTCACCTTGGTGCTCATCAATTCCTTCTCGCGTCAACTACTGGAGTGGGTTCGACAAGTCAATAATCTGGAAGTCCAATCCAACAGGTTCGTATTCGACCTTTGATCATGACGCCTATCTGATTGTATGCAGCGTCGAGAGGATCAAAGAATTCTTGGAGATCGATCATGAACCCGAGCCGAAGAAAGATAGCACGCCGCCCGCTTATTGGCCTTCAAGCGGAGATCTGCACGTAGAGAAAGTTTCGGCTAGATATGCTGCGGACGGTCCGGAGGTCCTCAAGAATGTAACTTTCAGTCTGCAGTCTGGTCAACGTATGGGAATAGGTAAGAATGCTTATCGCTTCGACGAACACGTCACCTCACTTACGTCATCCATAGTCGGCCGGACTGGCGCAGGCAAGTCGACTATTGCGCTTGCTCTTCTTCGAGCTATTCCTACCACCGGATCTGTCGTTTTCGATGGCATTGATACCTCTCGACTGAATCTTTCCGATCTTCGCTCGAATATTACAATCATACCACAACATCCTGAATTACTCTCTGGCACTTTACGAGAGAACCTCGATCCATTTGGCGAACATGATGATGCGACATTGAATAATGTTCTGAGAGCTGCTGGATTGTATCATACGCAGGATAGCGAAGGGGGGATTGGATTGGATACGGATGTGAATAGCGGAGGGTCGAATTTTTCGCAAGGACAAAGACAGATTTTAGCGTTGGCTCGAGCTATCCTTCGGAGGAGCAAGATTGTGATCCTAGACGAAGCTACTGCAGCAATAGGTATTTCATCGAGTTTTTCCGTCTTTTGACTGTCAGATTTTGACGTCCGATTTCAGATCATCGTACGGATCGGGCAATTCAGGAGTCGCTGAGGACGGAGCTGAAAGATGTAACGGTCATTACTGTGGCTCACAGGCTGCAGACGGTTATGGATTCGGATAAGATTGTACGTACTCCAGCTCACCTTTTATTTCGTTGTGCTGAAACTATGTCCAGTTGGTCTTGGACGCCGGGTCGGTCGTGGAGCTCGACGCTCCATCTGCTCTGTTGCGAAAGGAAGGAGGATTATTCAGAGGATTGGTTGATGGAAGCCCTGATAGGGACGAGCTATATTCGGTGGCCGGGTTGTAAAGGCTTCATTCCTGAAAAACACAGGGATTCAGGTGTAAAATTACAAAAAATTGTGTTCTGGTTAGCAAACGTTGTTTTGATCTTCGTCTTATTAAAGATGTCATTGGCTGTTCAACGAAGTCTCTAATATTTACAGCGGCAGTGCCACGAGCGCCATAGTTTGCACTGGTAAAGATGCTGACATAAGCAATTTACCGTTCCCAGGCCACAGCTGTGCATAGATTCATAGTCTGGTTACCATGTATTCACTTCTAAACCTCAGTCGGTCATCGAGCGGCACAACCACACCTGCTCTCACTTGACCCCCATCAACCATCTCGTATCTATACATGTTGCTCGTACCCGGAATGTCGCCCTCAGGGATCGATATCGGCTCTCTAAATCATATCCCTGACTCAACGCTTGATCTGACGAATAATATCATTTATCGAGATGCGTATCGACATCCTGTGGCTATGGGCGGTCAGAGTGATATATATCGGGCGGATGTGAATGGGATCTCGATAGCTGTGAAAGTGATGAGGGAGATTGGGGTCGACACTGATCGGCAGAGGCGACATCTGGCTAAGGTGAGCCTCGTCCATTAGATTTTTATATGAGACTGATGTTCAGTCTGCTGGATAGAAAATCGATCGTGAGATGCGACTTTGGTCGAAAGTCGATCATGGCAATATTCTGGCGTTCTTGGGATTTTGTTTCTTTCCGAACGTATCGCATGCTGGAGGCTCGGCTCAGTTATCGTTGGTGTCGCCATGGATGAAGAATGGGACTGCTATCGAGTATGCTCGGAATAAGCCTGATACTGATCGAATATCTATCGTGTGTAGTCTTTCATTTTGATCTTACATTCGTTACTTACGCCTGTACAGATCCGAGGCGTGATCAATGGCATTCGACATTTACACGATAAGCTAATAGTGCACGGTGATATCAAAGGGGTATGTAAACACTCTGTACTTCATTTTCATCACTCTAATTCGCTGTAGGGAAATGTCTTGATGACCGACGACGGCGTCCCTGTCCTCGCAGACTTCGGTCTTGCAACCCTCGTCGAGAATGACCCTTCGTTGGGGCCTACACACGAAATGATCACTTCGACAACAACTGCGAGCTTGCGTGGAACACCGCGGTGGATGGCTCCTGAGCTGCTCATGTCGGAATCGCAGAAGTCGAATAATGAGACGGACGTTTGGGCATTCGGCTGTTTCGTTCTCGTGAGTCATGTCTTTCTGTTCATGATATTCTGGCCCCGAACGTATCCCTTCGCAATGCAGGAATTGATCACACTGGCTGTCCCATATTCGAGTTGTCGGACGGACGTCAACGCTATGGCCGCTATCATGCGCGGTCGTCTTCCTTACGATTTCACACCTCACCCTCCGAACAATTCTGTCCCGACCCCATTTCAACCATATCCGAACCTCTGGGCATTGTGCCTTCGCTGCTGGGAGACAAATATCCCACAACGCATCACGGTGCCGGAAATTCTGACCCACGAATCACTGAGGTGTGTGGAACATCTGTATAGAACGCCTTCGTAGGAAAGTTGACACTTTGGCCAGGACGCCTGTACGCTCGACTACCATACCGATAACTCGAATGGAACGACTCTCGTCCTACGTTCCCTCCACTTCGACTCCGAACGCTCCAGCTCCAGCTCGAAGATCAGCTACCGAGCCTAACGCGATCCCAACGGCTTCGACTTCAGCGAACAACATCGACGATCTCGAGATCTTGGCACTCGAAGCAAGAATACGGATCAAGAAACGATCGCTAGGACCCGAAGATCCAGAAACGCTCGATCAGATGCACGATTTATCATGCGCGTATCATTCGCTAGGACGGTACGAAGAAGCCGAGCGTATAGAGATGACTGTTCTGGAAATTCGGAGACGGGTGCAGGGTGATTACCATCCTGCGACGCTCATCAGCATGCACCATCTCGCACTTCAATATTATTCACTGTTCAAACTCGAACAGTCGGAGAAGCTGGGATTGGAGACTATCGAGGCGATGAAGCAGGTGTTTGAGGACGAGAATGCGGCCATGCTGATGAGCATGTATAACTTGGGTCTGACTTATCAGTTATTGGGTCAATTCCCGAACGCCGAGGAATGGTTCCGGAAATCTTTTGAGGGTCGAAAACGGATCTTTGGGCTGGACGATAAAGCTACGCTCTTTGCAGCGCATGGATTGATGATCGCGTTGTCGGAAGGTGGTCGATTGACCAATGCCGCGGAGGTGGCGACTGACTTAGTCGAGAGACGACGGCGTACATTAGGTGATGGTGATCTCGAGACGCGGAAGAGTATGGAAGAGTATATGGTTATACTTATCAAGCTTGGACGAAAGGCGGAGGCTGCGGAGCTGGAAGATATTCTCAGTACTCCTCAGTAACACTTGATATGTAGTATTGATTCCTTCAGGATGTTGCAACACTATACTTGTAGCACAACCAGGCGCGACCGCACAAACCCTTATTGAGTTTATCGTAGTGGTACACGGCAATAGAAGAATTTCCGCACACATTGTAATAAATGGGACCCAGATGGAGAATGACTGATTGAATTTTGAAATAGACCATATATTAGTTCGTTAACAAGTGAAACAATGTACAGGCAAGCGCATAAGCAAATTTCTAGACTACAAATGAACACAATTCAGTTTGATGAAAAGAATTAGAAAGTCTGATGACGATCCAACTCAAAGCCCAAAGAGAAAAGTGAGGGGTTCCCCTGACGACACAAGCCGGTAGTGCAGTAGCAAGGTCATCTTGTCCTCCGAGTTGCAAGCAGAGCTCGAAAGACGGGGCGACAAAAATTAGATAATAGACATAACTGGGCGGTGCCCAGATAAAAGCTATTATGCTTTTAAGAACAGATACTACACTTGATCTAAGCCAAAAGGCCAGAGTGGTAAGGAAAAGTAGACGTCGGGGCTGGGCTTATATAGGGCGGGGCAGCGTGCACGGGCCATGTCTCGCACGTGCGCCCTCGGAAGTGATCCAATTGACTGGAAAACGCGATCAGTCACGCGTTGTCACGCTGAAAAAAATCTTCTTCAAGCCTTGAAGGCAAACGCTCAGGAGAGGATCAGTGTTCCGTCTTTCATGTTCGGAAGCCATAAAGTATCAGACAGCCAGTGTATTGTCTGCGCAATAGAATGCTACATCAGCAGAGACAAGAAATACAAAAGTAACAGTCACAGCGGAAGTTGCGCGTCCTTCAAAATAAATACGCCGTTAAAAAATTAAATGATATGTGCGGCAGCTCATCGAATGTCCAACAAAGAGCACCAAGAAGATTCTAGAGTCCAACGGTTTTGTATAGAGCGTCCCTATCAGCGCTCTCATCCACCAGTGCTTTGAAGAAGCCACTCCGCCTCTGCAATAAAGTCTTCGGAGAGTCGAACTCTTTAACTTCGCCTGCATCCAGCACCATCTACAAGTATGGTCAGTAAAACCCCGAACACAGTGACGGAGACGGAGCTTAGAATGCGCACGTACAATTTTATCAGATCCCATGATGGTCTGCAGTCGATGAGCAACAGTGATGACTGTAGCATCTTTAAACTGCGTTCTCAACGATTCTTGAATTGCACGATCCGTTTCGTGATCTAATATCCATCTTCGCGTCAGCCACAGTACTCCATCAGATGGGAAGAGATAGTACCTATGGCGGCTGTGGCTTCGTCCAAGATGACGATTTTACTACGCCGCAGTATTGCTCGTGCGATGGCGACGATTTGACGTTGTCCTTGAGAGAAATTGGATCCCCCAGAGGCAACCTCCGTATCTAACCCTATCCGTCCCTCCGTAGCTTCTTCGCTTTCGTCGATCGCAGCTAATAGAGTGACATTTGACGTCCCCGACGGTCCATCCATCCCATCATGCACGTTGACTGAACCCTGAGTTCGATGCAATCCTGCAGCACGTAGTGCATCGTTCAACGTGGCATCGTCATGTTCGTTGAATGGGTCTAGATTCTCTCGTAATGTCCCAGCCAGCAATTCGGGATGTTGAGGGATGAGCGTAACGTTCGATCGTAGGGCAGCCAGGTTCATACGAGACGTATCAAGACCATCAAAGACTACCGTACCGGAGGTAGGGATAGCGCGAAGAAGTGCTAAGGCAACTGTTGATTTTCCAGCACCAGTTCGACCAACTGTCCGTGTTTTTATTGAGCTCCATTCGGTGGAATAGAGACCCGAGAACACGTACCTACGCCCATTCTTTCACCGGACTGCAGGGTGAAACTGATGTCCTTGAGGACAGACGGTCCATCGCCTGAGTACTTCGCGCTGAAGTTCTCGACAACCAGCTCTCCGCTTGCTGGCCAGTATGCAGGTGGTCTCCCTTCCTCGGTTGCAGATGGCTCGTGATCAATATTCAAAAAGTCTTGGATTCTCTCGAGGCTGTGAATAGTTCATTGTCAACCGTGTCTCACGGCGCAGAGATAAGTCGATTGTACCTATTGCCTTGGACTTCAACTTCGTTAACGAGGCGAACCCAATAGAGGATTTGGAACGAGAAGCCGCTCAGTAACGCGAGAGTGAATCCAACATTTCCGGATGAGAGATTGCGGCCGTATACGACGTAAGCGGCAATGAAACCTGTGAAAAGGCCAGCCAGGGTGTCCATCCGGACTCCAAGCCATCTATTTCGTATCATGTCAGCTCGGGATAAGAATAAGCTGCGAAAACCGAACCTATTAAGATTCCAGAACGTGCACGCCGCTCGACTATATTTGTCGATTCTCCGGAGCGATTCCTCTTCGAACATCCTTTGGGCGCCAAATGCACGTATAGACACTAATTTATTCGTCAGGCCACATTCAAGTCGGACGCGAAGACTAAGGAGTATACCCAATCCGTTCAATGCTGCCCCGACATGGCCTAAGACTGGGCTCTTGGCGTTACTCATATGTCGTTTGACGGATAACTGGGCCCTCATGTAGACTTGACCCAGGAATAGCCCCAGCACAACAACAACAGATGCAGGCCCCAATGCGACCAAGCCCGCTTGAGTGACAACGGCGAAGACTGTGCAGATCACGCCGGCGCTTAAGAAGATTAAGCTAACGAGCTTGTCTGGGAGTGGTCCATCGACGGTGAGGCAATCTTGAGAGCAGCGGGATAGGACGCGCGATATCGGGGTGACGTCAAGCCATCTTTCACAGCATGAGCAACGAGAGTGAAAGTACACCGGATTTAACAAGGCTCACCGAAAGGTGGACGTGAGGATGGACCGAACGAGTCGATTGTGAATGACCCTCGACGCTCTGATACCACCCCAAAACCAATACCCATGAGCTAATGCATCACTAGCGAGCCCGAAAAGGAGTATGCCACCGTACATCGCAAGATATCTGTTTACCAATAAGCGCCCAAACAATTCGGGCAAATGGAGACGAACCTAGCAGTGGGCACTGTTCCTTGAGGATGTGTCTCATATTGTGAGGACCAATACCCAAGAAACCATTTTGCGACAACAGTCATGATGCAGTCGATAAATATGCCGCTAATGCAGGCTATGAAGAAGAACGGTCCTCCCAGTTCGCCGAGCCATAGTTTCACTGCCAATTACGACATTGAGCAGAAGTCGAAGAAAGAGGAAGAGAAGACATACGAGCGCTGAAGCCGACGTGTCCCAAAGCCATTTCTTCGGCGACGACCAATTTACCAGTAGAGGTTTGGTCATGCGGAAGGTGGAGTTTCGTCTCATCCGCATCCTTGGGATCGGCGTATCCAGAGGATTTGGCTCCGGAATCTTTCTCTCCCTCGTCAGACTCGCTCATCCCGTGTAGATTATCCTCTGGAGGGATCTGCGGGACATGCCAATGTCCGATCACTCTTCCATCTACGCCCAGGGATACCATGTATCCGGCATACGGTTCCATGAGAGCGAGGTTGTGCGTAACAAGGATGACAGTTCGGTCTCGAAGAAGGTCTCCACCGAAGCAGTGTTTAGCGACCCATCGAGCAGTATGTACGTCTAGAGCAGACAGTACGTCGTCGAGTAGAAGGATTTGAGCAGATGAATAGACCGCTCGGGCGAGTGTTACGCGAGCTTTTTGGCCGCCGCTGATCAACGAGTTAGGTCGACAGATCAGAGCACTGTGAAGCGCAGACTTACCTGAGGGTAATTCCCTTCTCGCCAACTTCGGTCAGATCACCAGCGTCAAACAAAGAGAGGTCGCGACTGAGCCCAGTCTGATGAATGACTATTCATTCATGTTCAGTATGAGGATGTGACACAATACGTAAAATATATACCTTTATCAAACCGCTCTTTATCATACTCAGCCCCGAAGAGTATGTTGTCCTAAGGCTCGCGCACGTCAGTGATGCAAACATGGGGAAGAGGCAAATGACTCACTCGGATTGTTTCATTCAGAACCCAAGTCTCTTGAGCTGCAAATGCCACGCCTCCGTCCCGCGGGAGATTGAATCCAGAATCAGCTGACATAGGCCAGTAATACATCTCGCCAAGGAGAGCCATCAGCATAGACGTCTTTCCTGATCCCGTCGGTCCGCAGATGATGTTCAGCTTCCCGGTTTTGAAGGACAGTTCATCGCGGATTTGAAGTCGGAAATTGCGTGTCCGCTTTTGAGTTCGAGATGAGGATGCCCTTCTGGGTGTAGAAGCTCCACTCGTAGATGAAGCGTTTTTCTCCCAAGTGAAGACTGCATTTCTGATCCATAACTCAGCAGTACGCGAGCTGTCTTCCGGGGGAATCGGAGACGAAATGAGATCCATCGGGTCGCGGAATGGCTCGCCCTGTGCCAACGCTCAGAACTCGACGCGAAAATATCGAAGGAGCACCATACATGATTCACGAATTCGCCGATACGATCCAACGACACTTTAGCTGAGACGGCTAATTCAGTAAGAGTGCATTCGCCGTCAAAGTATGCGTACCTCGAAGAATGGCTGGAAGGGCATTGAACAAGTCAAAGAGTCGATCTTGGAAGATGGTGAATACCTTGTGGATGAATCGGTTAATATAACGAAAGCATCCGGTCAGAGCTACTCACAGCGATAGACGAATATATCGTTGACGCCGTAGGCTCCTTTTTCATAACGAGCGTCTAATTGCGCGTTTGAGCTTAGTTGCTACGAGCCAATGATCAAGCACTCACGTAGGTCGCATACGTCGAAAGCATAGTCACAAGCGGAAATATTCCGCTAAAGTTCGGTAAGCTTGCTATTCAGCTTAATGAATGCTGGATTCCTTACTTAAGCGCCCAGGTGGCTACACCTAACCACTGAGATTTGAGTACATAGTTGAGCTCCTCTACACGACCGTTGGCACAATGTCCTGAAATCCAATAGACTATGCCGGGCGTACCTTCGCGTTTCTCTGACAGCTGATCCTCGACTTTCGCCTCCCACGCAAATATCTTGATCATCCGGAGAACATTCATGGCTTGACTCATAGCTGATATGCGGGCATCATTCTAGGGAGTACATCAGTAAGGAGTACCTCTCCTATAAGCGGACAGTATCACCTACCTTCTTCATTTTCGTCGCCTGAAGCTTCATCATAAACTTCGCGAGGATTCCGGGAAGGGGGGTCATACAGATGAACACGCCCATACCCACGAACGCACTCCAACCGAGTATGCGATGTAATAAGACGCCGCAAACGCAGATGCGGATGACAAAGAAGACTAGACACGGGTCAGATCTGTGACTAGCCACGTCGCAGAGGAGACTCACAAGGCTTCATCCAGTCGGACCCCATGTGGATGATCTTCAAGTCCGTCGAGACCATATTGTTAATCTTCCCAATCTGATCTGGCCCTTTCTCCTTCTTGATATCCTCCTCGGCCGTGCTCGCATTTTTCCCGATCTCGCTCGAATTGTCCGCTATGGTCGCGGAATCGGCGACAGGGCTATTGAGTGCCGTGACACTCGCAGACAAGCTGGCTTCGTCTTCAGTCTGATCGAGTACGTCCACATCCGTTGTGTGGGCACCGGTGGCGTCAATGGCGGGTTCTTGAAGACCCGGTACCGGTAATGCGATACTCGACGTCGGAACGCCATCCTGCTTCATCGTAGTGCCCAGTCGAACACGAAGAGAGTGCACGAATACAAGCTGAGTTACGATAGCTTCAAACCGAATAACGGTTTTGAGCTACTGAAAGTCAGTGATATCGTGCCACATCGAGGTTCGACGACTGACCGATATATAAGTGTAGCCTTGATGACAAAGGGAGTTGATAATCGGGCCTGCTCCAAGCCAGATAATCCATATCCAAGGTTTGAGCGTACCCTGATCGCCTTCTAGATATCTGAAAGGCAAGTCTAAGCGCGCGCGTCGTCGTATTAGATGTGCACATACGATAGAATGCGATTGATAGCAATCGGCGCGCCGAACTCATTCACAGCCTGAAGAGATGCACTTGAGAAGAAAGTCATGATCGAAGATATATCAACGTACCACGAAAAGTAGTAGTATGGCCATCACGACGTATTGCTTCCCTAGCATCAGCATTCGAATCAGCGGTTCATGAGTTTTACCAGCAGAGACGTACTGAAGTAGAAGAGCACCGACAAAATGAAGTTCCTTCGCATCTTTCCCGATTGAAAGGGATCTAGAATCTAATGCGTACGTGAGTATTCTTGATCAAACTGAACCGAGCAGCTATGAGCTCACCGGGAAACTGGTTTCGACGAGATACTTCGCAGCATCTTCATCAGCCAAACTTGGTAAATCGTCGAAGCTCAAAGCGGGCGACTTGAAAGCTTTGTATATGACCGGGTCGAGAAAAAAATAGAAAGCGCGTGATATATACGATGCTGTCTGGCTTGCTGATGGGGTGGTAGGATTCTGCGATTGGGGATCCTCAGTCAGGCTTCAAGTATGCAGAAGTGCGTCCGACGGTACCTCGGGGTCCACCGGTTTGTATTGCCGTGGCAAGAGAATAGGTATCCATATCCCGTTGATAGCGAGAAGAGCGAGTCTGGCCCAACCGAGAGCGCCATCTGGCCCATCTAATGAGACTCCGCCATCTGCCAAAGGCACGACATCGCGTCGTAGATAGATGCACGTCATGAAGAGATACAGGAGTGAGACGTGGCGGGAAACCAAATATCTCCATTTCAGGGTTCCAATAAGGGCGAATAACGAAAGAAGCGATGTATAAATCTATGAGTGCACGTCAGATCGTTGGTTACACAGAGGTGTTAGAGAGTACGCACGCAGAAAGCCGCCAGGCAAATATTAATCGTAAGACCTCCGCTCTTGACTAGAATGATTTGGATCCCCAGTATGAAAAGGGAGGCAAGAACTCGCAGAGCTTGCAGCATGGAGCACGTTCTCCAATCCTTAAGATTTGATTCTTGCACCACCTTGCTACTGGGGCTGACGTCTACGACACGCGAATAAAGCTTGCGAAGAGATGTGCTCGGAACGAACGCGTGTAAGCAAAGGAGAATGACCGAGATTGCGGATAGATAGAGAGGTATTGTTCGTAGATCCATGAAGAATCCAGGACTATCGAAACGCTGTCAGCATATGCAAGCGATCCGTGTAGCAGACTCACGCGAGCTCCTCAATGTGTGCACCCGTGATGTCCCAGGCAAATGGTTGCTGGTTCGACGAATACATTATATCCGTGGATTCAAGATTCGCTCGTCCGTGACAGAACTACCGCCTTTTCTACTCGTCGACGGTAACTGCGCAGCATCAGGTATGGTCACTATCAAAGACGAAGATGACGCACAAGTACAAGAAGCCTGATTGGAACTTCTCGGAGGCCGCTCACTGCGAACGTTCGGGCCGTGTGGTTATCGAGAGCAGTTGGGATTGGTGCAACCACGAATTTCTTTCAGCCTGGCTCCGGGGCAGGAATGGCGTCCTGGTTATTATCTACACAGCCCATCAAGTGGCACATGGTTCGTAGATATAGCACTCGGGCTAGGGCAAAGGGTTTCGAGGTCGACGGCTCCAAGGTTGAACGCTGAGTCACGGTCACCGCGTGACTCCCAGAAACTCTCCTCAATTCCGAGTCTGGCCTTGATTCTTGCCCGAACTCTTCGAGCCTGTACTTGAGCCTGCACTCGACCTTGACGCCTTTCTTTCTTGCGCTGCGCTGGTATAAAAATCTTAAGAATTGGGCTGTCATGGACCTTCGCTTCGTGGGGCATCCCAAAGAAATTTTCAAAATGACGGCCCGGGCTTGTTCTTCGTACGTAGTCCGCATGCCTCAATTTCGAATTCGACGCGTCGGTTTCGACTACAATTATTCGGACTACTGAACGGGTGGAGCGATCAACTTCTGCGGTCCCATTTCTATTCATTCAAAGACAAACATCGTGGAATTAGACATGGTAGGTCAAACAAGCTCAAAGTATTCCCTAAATCGATATAGACATAAAACCAATGGGGCCATCCACATATCTTCTCCGATATCTCACTGAGACTTTGGAAGCTTAATCCGGATTTTGATTCCCGAGGGAACATTCTCCCCTGCTTTGATCTGCTGTTGCTTGACCATCTTATCGATTTTCTTCTTCAGTTTTCTGTAAACCTCCGGTTCCAACTCTTTCCCAGGAATTGGTTTCCTAGATGTCTCATCATCGAGAAAACTTATAGTGTACGTATGACGAGGGGTCACTATAAAATCCTCGACGACATCGACTTCAGTGTCTTCGGGAAGAAGCAAATCGTGGGATTTGGGATATATGTCTCTGATATCGTTGTCCTCAACCGGCGCGCCGGACAAAGTGGGTAAATATTTATCTATTTTCTTCGGCCTAGTACATGTAGTGAGCAACGATTTCAGATCCAAGCAAAAATAGCTCACAGATATTGTCGAAGATCGTCTACCGTCAACGCTCCCCATAACTTGAAGTGGTAAGGAAACCCATATTCATCGCACAGGATGTCATCCGTTCCAGATCCAGAGTTGACGTTGACGAGATCCGTGTCGAATATCACGAAGCCATACCAGGCTACGCGATTCCTCGAATAGAATATACGGAATCGCCTTTCGTTTGTGAACAACGACTTCAGGAAATATAGAGGTGGCGGGTCTTTCAATGCCATGCTTATGAGTATGCTTCGGACAAAGAGGTTAATAAATTGCATTAAACAAAGGCATAAATTCAAAGGAAGGGGACTTGTAAGTGTACCTTTCTGCAAAATTTGAGTGCTAGATACCAATGAGTACTTGCGAGGACAAGGCAACGGTATGGGATAAAACAAAGGAGAACTGGGGTAGTAAACGCCGCTGTGACATGTGGCCTGAGCCATGGTCCCGGTTCACAACAGTCCGATCCGGCCATGCATGAGGTCGGACCTCTCAGACAATGTATAGTATGGCAGATGAGCGCTAATATTTATGGAGATTTGGTTTGCTAAATCACTCGCGCAACATCGGAAAGGGTGATTTGATGCTTGCCCCTCCTACGGAACGACTTTGCCGTGAGCCTACTGTCGCTTGCATGAGCTAGCCGGAATTATGGCAAGAAATAAATTTAAAGGGGAGAAACGAATAGAATTCTAAGTGATTACAGGTACAGATACATCAGGAAGCACTACGTATATGTACACTAGGAAAGATTCCGATTAAACGTATTTTTAGTCTAAAGTAGTTTTTGAAAGATGCAAGTCAGATATGTGGGTGTAAAGCGAGAGAAGAAAGCTTACTAAGATGTACGCAATTTATGCGCTAGAACGTTTGGCTTGACCGCCATAGCCGCTGTAGGCACCGAGGGAGTCTTCGGTATCGGGGGTGATGGCACGCTTGGCCTGACCACCGTATCCAGCGTACACACCGAGGGAGTCCTCAGTATCGGGACTGGGAGAGATGGCACGCTTGTCTTGACCGTAGCCAGAGTATGCACCGAGGGACTCTTCGGTATCAGGAGTGATGATGGCACGCTTGGCTTGACCGCCGTAGCCACTGTAGACGCCGAGCGACTCCTCGGTATCGGAAGAGATGGCACGTTTGGCTTGGTTCTCGTAGCCGGCGTACACTCCGAGAGAATCTTCGGTGTCAGATGCGATGGCTCGTTTGGCTTGACTCTCGTAGCCAGAGTACACCCCGAGAGATTCCTCGGTGTCGGGAGAGATAGTACGTTTGGCCTGACCACCATAGCCGGAGTATGCACCGAGGGAATCTTCGGTATCGGGAGTAATGATGGCGCGCTTGGCTTCACCGCCGTAGCCGGAATACACCCCGAGGGACTCTTCAGTATCGGAAGTTATAGCGCGTTTGGCTTCTCCGCCATAGCCAGAGTAGACACCGAGAGACTCGTCGGCATCGGAGGAGATAGTACGTTTGGCCTGGCCACCATAGCCAGAGTACGCGCCGAGGGAGTCCTCGGTGTCAGGCTGGATGGCCCGCTTTGCTTCACCACCGTAGCCGGAATAAGCACCGAGAGAGTCTTCGGTGTCAGGATTGATGGTGCGTTTGGCTTGACCACCGTAGCCAGAGTAGACACCAAGAGACTCGTCGGCATCAGGGGAGATCGCGCGTTTGTCCTGACCACCGTAACCGCTGTAGACACCTAAAGAGTCCTCGGTATCGGGACTGGGGGCAATGGCACGCTTGGCTTGACCGCCATACCCAGAATACACACCAAGAGACTCTTCGGTGTCAGGGTTGATGGCGCGCTTAGCTTGACCACCGTAGCCACTGTAGGCACCTGGATGTCATTATCAGAACTGGTGGTTTTTGACGCGGACAATATACTCACCGAGGGAATCTTCGGTGTCGGGGGATGCGACAAAGGCGCGCTTTGCGCTGGAGTATTGGCTGTAGACTCCCAAGGAATCCTCGGTGTCGGGAGAGGCAACAGCGCGCTTGTTTTCGCCATAGCCAGTGTAGATGCTGAGCGATGGTTCCAAGTTGGAACGCACTTTAACAGCAGCTGGCAGAGCAGAGACCCCGCAGACGCTGAGGAGGAGGAGCATGGGGAGGAGAGACTTGATAGACATTGTTATGGAAGTAGTTGGAGAGGTTGGAAGTGTTGGAAGTGTTAAGTGGATGAAGGTGTCCGGTGAAGGATGCTGAAAGGCGAGCGGGTGTGCTGTATTTATATGTTATTGGAGACACGAGCTTGTCCGATGATAAAATTGAGAGTGCAATAGCCTGAATGGACCTCCAGTTCCAGTATGACATGTCTCCCCAGTTGTCGGTGTACCTTGCAAACGCGCGGAAGCTTCGATGACACGCCCCATCTCCAAATCCCACTGGCACATGGTACCCAGGGAAATCGCAGCTTCCGTGGACTTCGATAACATCACCAGTGAAAGCACCTGCTCAACAGCTCGAAACTGCATGGCGCGATCCGACTGCGACAGGGCCCTGGAGATATTGCAAAGACAATCCCACCGTGTCGGAGAATACATCGATGACATCAGATATATTCCATATGTTCCGTGGTGTAGGATGTACTCTAGGGCGATGGCTGCTGGAAAATCTTTATGTGATCATAGGCACTGTAGAATGAGCGGCCAGTCAGGCACCGATGTCAGACCCCAAAAATAGAAGTGATTTACCTTGCGTTCAGGGCGCCTTTGAGAAGGCAATCAATTTGACGTCAAGCTTCTCGGCGTCTGTTTCACTTCTGCCAGCCAGAAGGACAAGAATGTATTACTGCAAATGCCTTCAAGTTTTCAGTGATTTCCCACATGGGTGTCGTGATCTGTGAATGGCACTCGATGATCATGAGAATCCTCGAGTTTGTGGGATTCGAGAGAAATCGGGGAGAAGTCCGATATCCATCACATGAACAGAAATGGGTATGATGAATAATTTACGTGAATTCTTGAACAAGTTCCTGAGTTGAAACGGGGAGTTGGTGGTGGTGGTGGTGGTGGTGTACTGGTATTAGTTGTCGTCGAGATCAAATTCGACTCGGCGCTACTTTGCTTCCGAAACTGGAACCCGAGTGACGTGGTGGAGCTCTAGGAAGGGAATTGCCGGACAACCCTTCGTGATGATCTTCGTGCTTTGGTATATCGATGGCGAGTGAAACGCTTCTTTCCAATGGGAAGTATCTTACTGTGCAGCAGGAGAACTCCGAAAGAAGATATTTCAAAAAAAAAAAGAAGACTTCCTCAAGGCTAACTCCAGCGTTAGTAACGCTTCTACAAGCTTGGAATTGTGGCAGCGAAGCGTTTGAAGTCTATTTCATCCGAGTGCAGCTTTCTCAGAGGGAGATAATGGGCAGGAATATCGAAATATGGTGAGCTAGATCGCGCACTGTTATTCCGGCTTACTACTGAGACTGAATAAGACGATTGACCGCGTTCTGTTATTCTTCGCCGCATTGCTTCCCCTACAACATTTCGTGCTCTGTGATATACAGAAGTGGCATTGTACACCAGAAAGAGATTCTTGTTGGTACCTGGAGATTTCTAAAGCCTTCCCACAATTCATTGGCTTATACCATGGCCACCGCTATACCAAATCTCGTCGATGAATGATTTACACACCCGTCGTAATTCAAAGGGCCATGAATTACGGTTGATCCTGCCCTAACAGGTTGCGTGCTACGAATCGGACGAACCTCAAGCACATGGACAAGTGCGTTTCTTTCGTACCTTACTCTGTCATGGCCTCTTCTAAAGCTTTATCATAGTCTACGAGCTTATCTCTGCACTACGTCTCTTGTCAACAACCCAAACCAAAAGCTTCGCACGCGTTCTCATTCCTCCTCTTCAACCTCGTCTCAGTTCAAGGACACGGTACACCCCTCCCCATCACCCCATCATCACCACAATGTCCGCTCATTATCGCCCTCTCGTTCCAAATACCCGTTCGTACAAAGATTCCGAAGACTTCGAGAAAGAACATATCGACGATTTACATATCATCCACAAACCCACTCCCCAACGCGCAGGATGGTCTGCGGCGTTCATCGTATCGGTTCTCTTGAACTTCATCTTCATGATCACTATCCTCCTTGTATATCGCAAACAAACTCCTCTCTCTGCCCCTCTCCGTTATATTCCCTGGATCGGTGCTCAACCCATAGACTGTTAGTAATCACTCGTTCCCCTGAAATCTCTGGGGTCTCACCAGAGACATTTGTATAGCGCCTGCTCAAGAAGTTGTCAGATATGAACGACGGACGTTCACCGAGCTTGGTGTTCGGACGATCTATCACGGACCTCCTACGGACGAAACTGATCGTGCATGGGATGCTCTCTATCCCGGTAGGCCGCCTCGACTCCCTCAACTATTTTATCCGAAGTTCTAACTGAACCATACCATTCTTCCTTACAGTTGGCATGACGCGCATTCCCAACGAAGATGCCGCGAAGATGGCAAATTGGACCGAAAGGATAGCAGGGGACGAATCGCACTCTCTTGTGGTCCTAGAAGTCTACCACCAACTTCATTGTCTGGTACGTCATCCTGCACTCCCTACTCACCGAATTTCAACTTATCATCCAACAGAACCATCTCCGAAAAGCCCTCTCCCCCGAACGTTACGGCCACATGCACCTCGGCGAACCTATCCTCGAAGGCGATCCGACACCCTTCGATCACACAGATCACTGCATCAATATCCTCCGAGAAAGCGTGATGTGTACCGTTGACATCACACCCAATGTCTTCCAATGGAGCGATCTTAAACGTCAAGTCTGGCCTCATTTCGACAGTGTTCATACTTGTCGGAATTTTGACGCTATCAATGAGTGGGCTGCTGGGCATGCGCTTTTGGAACCCTTTAACAAGAAATTGAGGGTGCCTCCTGGCTATCCATTCTAGAGTAATACTGGGGATAGAGTCGCGCAACCGGGGTTGACGACAGAGAGAAGGCTGGTGGGCATGCTTTGCACATACTCTAACCAATGTATTAAATTGCTATACTAAACGATATTAATCTTCGAGCTAAATCGGCTGATGATGCGACGGTCCGCGTCTAATCATCCAGTCCTACCAGGTTCAAACAACTTGGGTTCAAACGAACGCGCGACCTCAAAGTCAGGATGATCAATGCGCGGATATCATTCAAGACCGATGTCAAGAAAGTTGTGCGCAGACTAGGTACTGAGCCTCACTGAGGCCTGGGGCATGAGCGTAGTATCCTCGGATATAGCGGGATAACCGGCAAGCATGACAGTGTTTGGTCTTATTGTCCAAAGGCTTTTTCGTGTTCCTGGATTTCTGCCTAATTGCTGATTAACTTCCCTGTCGAGCTGTTCCTCTTCGAATGGTGGAAGCAGGGATGATCTGACTTCGTTGAATAGAGGCTATTACAAAACGAAGAAAACCTAGTACAGTATCACGAGTTTAATCCTCCCCATGACCCGTGATGGGTTCTCCATCCGAGTGGATGACGATAGCATGGAGCTCGCCACCTCTCTCTTCCAACTTGTAGAATCGGCCAGAGATCTCAGCGACTTCAATCTTGATCCGATCTCCTCCGACCTCAGGGCGTGCGATGACAGGGACAGTGTCTAGATCCGCAGGGGGCCTGCCACGATTGTTGACCAGCTCGAATTCAATTTCGTCACTGTCACCATCAATTTGTGTAACACCCTCGTTGGGATCAGGGTGGATGGGATTCTGAGGACAATTTTAGCCCTAGAATTGGAGAATTTGGTCATGCAAGATTCGTACCTCGAAGATCTGATTTCCTTCCGGAGTCCTCCTGGGACGTCCTTGACCATCCGTAAGGTCCTCCCAAGTCTCAGACGAATCTCTATCAGGCATCTTCTCTGCGATATCTCTCTTTGAGAAAGTCGAAGTCGAAGCAGCAATGCCATCTCCCGCAGCATCTTCCTTCTTCAAATCTTCT
The DNA here is from genome assembly GCA_001632355.1 of Sistotremastrum suecicum HHB10207 ss-3. NCBI lineage: Eukaryota > Fungi > Basidiomycota > Agaricomycetes > Sistotremastrales > Sistotremastraceae > Sistotremastrum > Sistotremastrum suecicum. Next base: position 42,339 of record KV428108.1, on the reverse strand, counting down.
TCAGTGGGGTCTTTCTTCTTCGAATTCTCCCTCCTTTGCTTGATGTATTCGACTAGCTTCTGGACGGCTTTCAAAAGTACAGCTCCCATCAAGAAGAATGGAATGCCGGTGCCCACAACTCCTACTAATATTGCCCATACTCGGCTTACGTCTTCCGGCACGTCCTACATGGACTTGTAAACATCGAATGGTTACGGCATCGACTGAACACTTACTGGAGTATTCTGAGACCCAGAGATCACAATCGATTGATCGAGGTCCTGATCGTAGACAGCTCCCTGGAGTTGACGAACAAGACGAGGGTCGATCTTTTTATCCGGGTCTCCGCTGCCCAATCGTCAGTACAGGTCATCAGGACTCAGCAAGCATACTGACGCATCGTATTGCCATGTGAAGTTCAGATAGCCTTGTCTCCAATCTATGATTAATTGATGAGCAATTGTGCATTTGATTGGTATGCAAAATGACTCACTCTTATTATCGTCGGTGAACTGGACGTCCTTGTCATCATCTTTCGACCATGAGACAGTGTCTTGTGGGGCAGGAGCATCGGCGATAAGAGTAGTATAGTCTCCTGTATCCTCGTGTTTTCGCACTTTCAGACTAGCACGAGACTGTCCCGGAAGATTGCCTCGAACAGTGACCTCGACCTTGACGTCAAGGTCAGCATTCTTGACAGGATTACCGCCGTTATCGGGATAGACGGTCTTGCTATAATATTAAGGAGTAAGTCCCCTGATCTCGATCACTTGTCAAAATGTCACAAACACTGTGTCATACGTGCCATCAAAGCGCTGAATGTCATCGAAGAAGTCCCCTCCCACGTGAGTGTCTTCATCGGGTTCGTCCTCACCATCAGCCCAAAATTTGGCATGCATGATACGGTTGCCGACGGAATCATCGCCGCTGTTCGAGTTGTCGTATTTGAACGTAATGGAACCGTTCACAGGTGCGTTGGTCTTGCCATCCTGCTTAGAAGTCCAGGTGACGGGTCCAGGGAATCCATTCGTAAGACCGGCAATGTTGGTCTGCTCGTAAAAGACGGTGATGCTGTTGGATTTGGAGCCAATAATGGTAATTGTATGGGAGTCGTGATCGTTTCCCACACCGGTGGGATGAACGATGTAAACAGACTGCCAGGCAACTGTTGACGTAAATAAGAATCCTATTTGACCCCTTTCAATAATGTGCTATAGCAAAAAGGGAAGGTAAGCTCACTTTGATATCCGCCTTGAAGATCGTCGGTTGTGCAACCATAAGGTGCGAGGAGGGCGTCGATCTTGGTCGTCCTTTGATTGACGGGAACGCTGGTGGTGTCGGCCTGGAAAGTCTTGCGCAGGACAGGATTGTAGCAGAGGTCTTGCAAGAACTTGGCTGCGCCATCGGCGGGGTCGACAGTTTGAATAGACATAATAGGGGCTGGATAGATGTTTGAGATGTTGGTGCAATGGGTGTTGTGAGTTCGCAAGTTCGTCAAAACTAATTTATACCTTTGTCGTTGAGTACTTTGGGCCTAGCCAAGCGTCGAAGGCGCCGTTCGAGTTTCACTTTCCGCGCTGTTCCGACTTGACTTGTTGTTTTCGACGTCGGTCCAGGAACTGGATGCCTCCTGTGTACGAGCTTTCACCAGGAGAATTCGTGCCTCCGTGACATGTGAAGGGAAGTTCCATAAAGTTGCTAGTCACGAGTGTTGATCAACATAGATTTGCGGATCATTTCGTAGAGAGTCGAGACTTTGGCAGTTCTTGCAAAGGGAACGTTAGGCACTGTTTTGATGAAGATGTAGGATTCAGCCGGAACGTTCTTCGGCAGGGCACATCTTAAGAAGGTCGGTCGCGCATCCGATTGGCCACTCGAGACTCGTTCGCACGGAGTCTATCGGAACAGCATCACAGAAAATGCTTCCGCGTAGACGCTGGATCACGAATTCGGCAATCCCGGCACCGCCCTCGAAACGGCAGGAACGGCAGCGGAGTCCGAAACCCAACCTTCCCCTTGCCTCCCGACTTCAATCGACTTTATCGTTCGCTGCAGACGCTGGATCTATAAAGCGCAGACCTCAGTTCGTAAAAGTAAGTCTAACAAAATCCCGCTCAACAATGTCTAAAGCCAACTTTGGTTCTTTCAGTCCTACTCAGTTCTCTATCTCTGATGCTATCACGCTCACCGTCACCGGTGGCACGAACTTCGCCAATACCCATCTCTGGTTCCAGTTCAGAGACGCGGATTCATCGTCTATTGACCCCAAGACAGTTCCTTCGTATAAAGCCATCAGTGTGACCCAGTCTGGCGAGACCTACAATGCCACATTCAAAGTGCCAGCCGGCTCGTTCACCCCCGATGCAGCATCCTACGAACTTTGGGTCGGGACTACCTCGTCTTCGACCGATATACCTGCTTACGGCGACTGGCAAACCAATCCTGTCGCACCTCGAGCCATCATCTTTCAATTGACCAGCGGCTTGGGTACCACGATCCCCGTCCAAGGCAACACCAACTGCGTCGTCGGCATCTTCGGCATCCCAGACGGCACTACTGGCGCGACAGTCACCTTGATTCCGGATACCAAGAATTTAAGGACCAAGTCGTGGCATGATCCTAGCGCAAAGCCCGCGAACATCGTCGTCGACGCGTCGATTCAAGTGACTAATACGCGTGGTCAACAGGGACTCATTCATTGGACCTCGCCCTTGATTCCGTTCGAAGGTACGCTATACAGTCATCGAAGTGTTGCCCATGATTTACATCACTGTGCAGGTCACTACATCGTTTCTGTTCAATTGAAGAACGATGACGACGACGATCCTCTTCCTACCTCGACCGTCCCCGGTCCAGGAATCATAACTTACGTCCCAATTCTTGGATCTCTCACTGATACGACCGCCCCGTCTTTGCCGACTATGACTCTATCTTGTTCTTTCACCGCAACTGCTCCCGCTCCTGGCACTCTCTATGATCAGGCGAGCCTCCTTCGATCCTTCTTCGGGTGTGTCGTACTTATCCCATATAGAACATTCCTGACACCACCGGAGAGAATAGCATGCCTCAGTGGGTGCAAGATCTGCAACCGGCGAGCGGTCCGCGTCCAGCCGGTGCTGTAAGTGACCGTCCGTATGCTTGTCAGCATAAATATTGAAAGTATCTGGATAGGGCGATTATTTCGACTGGGACAACTATGGAGCCGGGCTCGTCGTCAACGGAGATGCGGTTGGTCTCATTGACGAGACCAGCTACCATGTTCAGCTGCTCGAACTTGAAGGCACCAGTACCCTATTGAACGGTGCTCCCGTTGCTTTGCGTGTCTGGACCGGCAAGACCACCGGATGGAAATGCGCCAGAATGGATACAAACTCGCTTACATACTCCCAGCCCGGAAATCACCCGACGTTGCTTGTTGTGGACAAGCACAGCGCAGCATATCCCACGAGAAGAGAAGAAATTTTCGGTATTTATCAATTGGTATGTTTCGCTTTATCGTCGTAAAGGTCCGTCTAATCTCTGCCATCAGGTTCATAACGACAAGTGGGTTTCTACTTCTATGTGATCACCGAAGACGGTGCTGACGTGCGTATAGATATGTCATTGGGGATGATGTCCAGAACGCGAAAAACCGTGCCGCGCCCTGCCTGATCGAAACTCAACCGAATGAGATCATGTTGGGCATCGACAAGGTATTCCTCATTCTCAGCATCATGTTACATTTCACGGCTGACTCGTATCAGGTGATCCTCGTACCAACCGCCTATGCGAGAGCAGTCGGTACGTTATTGCTTCGCTAAAGTAGCTCCGAATACTTATCAGCGTGTTAAGATCCGTACTACATCGATCCCTCTGTCACGCCATCCCTCCTCGAAGCTCGTACCTATCCGCCGCAAAGCTTGGTCTACGGCCAAAGTGGATTCATAGACGGGGTCAAAGTCGACACGGACGTCTACACCGTATTCATAACCGGCTACATCAAGTATGCAGTACCCACCGACGATATGGTCGCGGCCACAGTCCCTGCTGCTCCAAATCTGATAGACAACGTATCTTGTCGAGTCAGTTTCTTCTTTCGTCTCCGTGCATCTTGTTCTGATTATGTCTGCTTAGTGCATCGGTTCAGTCGATATTACGTCATCCACCTCGCCCGCCACGAAGCAAGTTCTGACCATTGCCAGCGAGCCCTCACCTTCTTCTCGCGTCCCTAATCTATTCTATTCGATCTTCGAAGGAGCTGGAAACGGTGCGATCCCGACAGATGTGACTTGGAAGCCACTTTTGGACAATTCGTGAGTTGAAGTCCCTCCATCTCGGTCTTCCTATCTCAAGTTTTTGGTCAGTCTTGCTGCTGCCGTGTCGAACGGGACGGGCCCCGCTGCAATTGTCCAAGTTTCGGATACCGCGATCCTTATCTTCCAGCGTAGCCGTTCGGCCGTCCTCGAGGTTTATGTCTGCACCCTCGACCTTGCAAACAAGACGCTGCAGCTGTCGGACACACAAGACGTCAGAGAGAACGGCGTGCTCGCCCTGCAACTGGAAGACATCCTTGATTCGATCTTGAGTGCATACACCGCTCGCTTCGGTCTAACTTTCAAGGACGGCTATCAGTTCGGACCGATTTATGATGTTTGGGTATGTACTTCCAGTGTCGAAACCTGATCCGTATCTGCAGCTGACGCCACCGTTCGACTAGTTCACTGTCGAATTCCAACCGACTGCAGGAGCGAGGCCCACCGGCTTCCATATATTCACCGCGCCGTATATGTACACGTCAACTATCATCCACCTCTGGTACCCGCTCTTGAGAACTGCTCCCTGGATTGACGATGCTAGCGGAGTGTGTCTCGGCGTATACGGATCTATCCCCGCAGCCATCACCTCCGACCAAAAGAATCCCCCTCAGCTCCAGATCATAACCGGGCAGTTGGGTTCCACTGCCGATCTCGTGATTGAGTCGATCACGTACCCAGGATCTGAGACCCTTTATCTCGAGGTGCAGGCTTCCAACAAGAATGGTACACCCACCTTCGGTATTCGGGAATGGGGTCAATACGGAAAGGGATTCGTCCAGTACCCCAACAATGGTATCACCACCGCTACAAGGGACGTCACCATTCAAGCTGCCGGGACGACTTGCGGATTGAAGTTGCATTGGCAAGGGACGACCGGTACCTCCCGTACGCCGCTTACGGTTGTCGATGGCGACACTTGGATCCTTCAGGTCTTGCCTTACGAAATTCAAAAGCTTACTTCCGGGGTCAGCAATGTTGGAACGGCGACCGTCTACTTCGACACCTCAGGGAGTCACATTGTCAAAGATGCGAAGTTCTCTTATTCCTTCACCTTGACGTACGACGAAGGCTCTAATGGTACTTACTTGCTTCTTTCGATGTTCTCGACCTCATCTTCTTTGCAGGTGGAAAGGGTTTCCTTTCCGTGAGCAACTCCAAGGATACCAATAATCCGAGCGGCACTCCGACCATCAAGAACGAACAACTACCCCTTAATAAGAACAACCAAGTTACCCTCGACCCGACGTAAGTTGCTCGAGTCATTGTCTTCACATACTAAACTGAGTCAGGACTGTGAACATCGTCGTGACCCTAACCGATGGTGCTGCTGACGGCGATCAATGGCAAATCGTGAGCATAACGAAATGCCCCATCTATTCGATGTCTGACTATTGGACAGACTATCGTAAACGGAACCGTTTACACTCCTGTTTCCGGCACTACGAATTCCGGAGACTGGGCATATCCAACCATCTCCGGCCTCTACAATTCTCAAGCAACATCACGCGTCTCTGTTGCATGCACGGAAATCATCACCGTCGAGAACGCGTGTCCGTCGGAAATAAACTTTACATACTCAATCAACAATGCCGCTGACCAACAATTCACACTTCAAGTCAGAACATCAACGGATCCAGATACTGGCGCTAGCTATATCGATGGGTGGAAGACTGCCACCCTTTCGAATGGATTGGTGTTCGGCTTCGAAAATCTGCAGGGAAATCCTGTAAGTAGTGCCTTGTTTGTTCCTGTTTGTCGAGTCTCACTGGCAATCATCGTCATCCAGGCTAAAGGTGATCACTGGACCTTTGATGTCGCACCATCACTCCCTACCATCGAAATCTTTGGCCAGCGACCCGCGGCGAAGCTCTCCTCCTCCTATGACTGCGCATGGATTGTGGCTCCCACTCACTCTGCCGGTGGCCGTATTCAACAGTATCAAGTTCCGATCCCCGCGTCAAAGTCGACTGGTGTGAACCTGCCATCTAAAGCGGCGCTCCTGCCGTATCGGACTACACTCGAACCATATCTGAGTCGCAGTGCAGCACCCGCCCTCTGTTTCAAGGGTGTGAAGACTGCCGCTGTCTCGTGGTCCCGAGCCATTGCGGCCGAAGTTCCCACTGATTCTCAGAATGTTCGCATGTATGGACTACTCCGAGCCCTCAATGAGGACTATCGCCCAGCACACTCCGGGGCCTTCTACTCTGTTGTACAAGGAAGCAACGGATGGGATGACTCCTCGACCATCAACACTCTCAGTACTTTCGGTGATGATGACCTGCTCAGCGAGCCTCGTCTTCCCAAGGACCAGATCGATCAGCTCCCTCCAATCGAGTATGTTCCTCCCAAATACTCCACTACGCCCCCCAAATACAAGGCTACTTCATGGCTCGCCGTTTTCCCTCAGGTAAATATTTCTCACTTCGTGATTCAGTATTACTCATCTATTACTTTAGTACCGTTTCCATTTCGGGATGGTACAAGTCGTTTGGAATCTGCAAAACACGTATCTCCTCAACGTCAGCAACGTGGGTAAAACACTGGACACCCTGGTCAACACCGGTGCTGGGCAGAAACTTTTGGACGAGACATTCTTCGTAAACGTCACGGTTCCGGCAACCGATGTCCCAACGGTCAGCAACTTCAATGCCGCCGTGAATGACAAGATGTACAGTGAGTTGGCTTTCCTTAGCGCGCCCGGCTCGTTCGCTGATTTCTGCTACAGAAAAGTGTGCTGTTCCTTGGTGTGAGTATGCATGCTATACACCCTGTAGACCTTTCTCAAAAATGTTTTCAGTGATGGACTCGAATGGGAAAAAGGTCGACAACCCTTTCGACAACAAAGACTTCTACTCGAATCCGACATACGATCCCACATGGGTGAGTTGCGTGATTTATTTAGTCGCGCCATATTCTGATGTCAGGACAGACAAAAGCGCAGTTCGATAAGCTCGGAAAGTACATTATTCAGATCATGGTGAGTGTCTCTCTTCTGCCAAGATTCGCTATCTGAGGTTAGCTATAGATCCTCCGATCATTCTGGGAGTACCCGCCCAGCTGGACAGGCGATAATCAAGAAGGGCGCAACGTGCCGAACTACTGGAAATTCCGTCTGTCAGGTGTAACGTGCGATCAGTACCTCGAGACTGCCTTCAGCTCTCCATGCTATCAGAATACGCTGCATGATGTTCAGGACCAGTTGTCGACGGACTATTTCCTCAAGACGGATTATTTCACGAAATCAACCCTCGGCAGCGGATATGCGGCTTTCTCTATGGCGCTGTCGGACTCCCGTCTCCTTCCGTCTTTAGGTCAATTGACTCCTAGCGGGCGGTCGAAACTTGTTGACTCGATCAGCCAGCTCGTGAACGGCGGCGGACCCGTCCTCTCGAATGCATTGATGAGGTACGACCAAACTCGGAGCCATGCAACATTCCTTTGCTAATTCGTCAATTAGCTATCTCGCTAATAGCAATCTCGAGACTACTTTAACGCCCGTTAATTACAACGTCGTCACCGAAATCCCGATCGCAAGTGACGACTCTGATTCTCCTGCTCCCGAAGATTGGGAGGTACAGGTGTGTATTCAATTCCAATGCGTAGGCGTTGAGAACTGATGTCGTTCTCCCGATAGCTTGCTCATTATAGTGGGCCGATCTTGTAAGCGAAGTTTGAGACTTAAGAAGCTCGTCATGCTCAAGCCTTTGTAGACAAATCGGCATCGGGGTCCAATCTATTCAATCGTTCATGGGAGCATTCTTCAAGTCCAAAATCCCGGAGAACGCCCTCACCGACATCATCAAAGCTCTGCAGGCCAGGGGCCCAATCAGATCTGCTGCCGAAACCAACTCTCGTGTCGTCGGCTCCAGTCCCTCTAGTGGTACTGCGCGGACCCGCAGCCGCTACGGATCCATCGAACAAGACGAAATACAAGTTGTTCCAGAAGCAGAGGCTAATGTGGAGCTCGGCGTCTACGCCCTGACAGATACAGAGAAAGAATTGCTTGGTATGACTTTTGACCCTGCTATACAGGCTTTTATTCATTGGTTTCGCCTTCATAGGAAATCTGCAGAAAGTCCAAGGAATCAAGAAGATCGTCGTCCTGAACGGTCTCATGGCGAGTATGTACTACATGTTTCTCCGCATGTCCTGTACCTGACTCGGATCTTCCTCCAGTTGCCTTGACAACGAGCACCGCTGCTGCTTGGTCTAAGAATGAGCAGAGTCGTCTTGGCAAAGCCATCAATGCATTCAATGTCATCGTTGACACTGTCGCGTGGGCTCAACTCGGTGTCAAGATATGGGGTACGCCAACTGCATGTCCACATTCATTGGTTCTGATTGACTCCCGCAGAATACAAGACTAAGATGAACCTCATTAAGGGCCTCCAGAAAGATGCCAATGCTATCGCCGAGAACGCTGCAAGAGCGGAGGCCTCATTGAAGTACGTCGCACTTCATGACGTCATCATGACGTTCTAAGGAATATTTTTACAGGCGATTCGAGACTGCGAACAAAGTCCTTTCCGGAGGCTTGAACGTTGCATTTGGTGTGCAGAGTATCCTTACGGGTGCTCAAGAAATTCAAAGCGGTGGCTCACAACTGTCGGGTGGTCGTATGGATGTCGCAACAGGCGCGTTCATGGTGGCAGGTGGTGTTTGCGAGTTGGCAACTACGCTTGAAAGCTTCGCCGCATTGGATGCCACCGGTATCGGCGAAATCTTGTCTGCCATTGCTATCGAATTATGTGAGGATGCCTTCTTGGAATACCCTTGGTATACGTGCTGACATCATCTCAGCTATCATCAGGATCTGGATGGGCGGTGTTGATTCTGTGGCTGCATTCGGCGAATCGATAATCGAGGTAAGAATTATCTTGATCTAATCCAAGCCCTGCCTGACGCTTTTCTTAGTTCATTCCCTTCCTGCATCTCGATGGAGGAGCTGGCCAACAAGCTGCCATCATCAACACGTACGCTTGCCCTAATTTTCTGAGCGATCTCTCGAACTAAGTCCTATAACCTTCTTAGAATCCGTCACGCGAAGGGTCTTGCTGTTGGCGTACAAGTTGCCCGAAGAACTGACGTCTCTCCCGATCCCCACAATGAAGGCATTGAGACATCAGATTACAAGATAATCACACTCGACGCTGACGTCAAACAAATTCCTGACCATTATTAAAGTTCGGAAGTCATATGTTGGGTATTTCTTGGGGTGCTCTCCTATCTCGCTACCGAAATCAATAGTCGTCATGAGATATGTTATTGTTACCATTTCGCTTGAACTCAAGTTGTTAAATACATTTCGAACGTTCCTAACCCGCCATGCATAAACCTAATATATCATGATCGATGCATGCCCTCCTTTCGGGATTTTCTGCTTATCCAGTCCTGGCCTGAGACAATCGTCTCTTGTGGCCCCGTCATCTTCGGCCTCTGATATCTGAGTTCATACAGAATCGAGTGACACATGTCGCCAATGTGGTTGGAAGTCACGGTCGAGACCGTTTCGGATGAACCATCGGAGGTCGGAGGTCGTGTACCATTTTGAATGATCTTGAGTCACTGGCGGCACTGCGCTGTAGATGTATGACCTTTGCATCATTATCTTCTCCTCAGATGTCTAGTATCTCCACCACACAACGAGAAGGCATGAATGGGCTCCACTCTTTGGCTACCGGAAGAGGAGAAGAATTTTTGTGCGGTGATCCCGAACAGTTCAAGCCGCCCGTATGTTCGGCTCCGACGCCCGATACCAGAGACGAACCGCCAACTTCTCAACTGGAAGCCTCATCGTTCCTAAGCACGAGATGCTGGAGCTTTCCAGAATTGTTGGGTCAAGGTAGAAGATTCAAAGCCATCAAACGAGTACATCACGCCTCTGGCGGGAGCTCTGGGTCCAATGAGGCAGATGAGGCAGAAATGGGCGGGATTCCCATAATCGTTGAAGGATGGGATGACCACACCCTTTGGCCGAGGGAGATGTTCAGTGCTGATTGGCTGATTCGCAATCACGGGGCTGAAGGTGCGCATTTTATTCCTTCCAGCTGTTGTTCCCTGCATCTGAAATAACTTTTATAGCCATAAAAGTTCGAAATATCAGAACTTACGCCGAAACAGAGGTGCAGCTATCAGACTGGCTGCACCGTGCGCGCTCTACCCCTGGGGACGCCTACAACCTAGGTATGTCGCCCTATCTTCTCATGACTTGTACTATAACACCGTTCCTAGATTCCGAACGATCTTACGCTAAAGATGCAGAATGTCCTGAGGAATGGAAGAAATGGCTTTACCTAGGTGTGCTACCTGAAAAGATTCTTCCCCGTCGATTTGGAGATCTTGTTACATACTTTCCGTCCGACGTAAGGCTTCGTTTTCCCGTCACAGTCGCGACGTTTCTCTGACGTTCCTTCGTAGCTTGCTCCAGAAAGTCTAATGTGTTATTTTGGCGTTGGAGACACTCTGACTCCTGTTCACAAAGACCTCTGTGGAAGTGTGGGACAGAACCTGATGTGCTATACCGAGAATGGAGGGTCAGCATATTGGTTCATGACTGCATCTTCCGATTCCTTGGCTTTCTCTCGTTACTTTAGAGAGCAAGGCCTCGCTATCGATCTGGAAAACCATGCATTAACAATCGAACAACTCGCGAAAGCGCCGTTCGATATTTATATCGGAGAGCAAAAGCTGGGAGATCTTGTAATTGTCCCTCCCGCTTGTTTTCATCAGGTCGTAAATCATGGAGGGATAACTATGAAAACTTCTTGGTCGAGGATGACCGATCATGGCCTTCGCTTGGCTCTGCAACAAGAACTGGATATTTATCGACGGTACGCTAGTTACGTGCTATCCACATTCTTTCTCATCAACTCGCTTTACTTCTAGGGTTTGTCGACCCGAAACCTACAGATGTAAACTAATGCTATTCTACGCAATTCAAGCCCTCAGTAATGCTCTCTCATCAGAACCTCAATCGTGAGTAGCCCAATTATTCTCTCGCATTTGCACACCCTCATCTTCATTGCCCAGGGTGTACGATCCGATAACGCCGAATATTCTCAGTAGTCACGCGAACGCAGCGTCTTCCCACCGACTTCGGAAATTCCTGAAGCTTCTGGACGAGGTGATCATCCACGAATATACTCCCCAACACTTTACGCTCCTCCACCCGCCGCACTCTTGGTGTCCCCCATTTCCTGACGATTCCTCTCATGCTTTGTTTCCCTTTACCTATTCGGTGAAGCCCAACCTCTACACATGCGACTTTTGTGCCGGGGATATCTTCCAATCGTTCTTCAGCTGTTCCAACGTGAGCTCTTGCTCTTCTGTGCGTGCGAATCAAAGGGATATCGACATATGTGCATCCTGTTTCGTCGAAGGAAGATCCTGTGCGTGTGGTTTGATGAAGCCTTCTCAGGCTTCAGAAATGAAGAATATTCTGTCGTGGAGGAATTCCGCAGCATCTACCCTTGACAGCTTAGGTCTTCCTCAAATCCAACCCTGTGGCTCATTGACAGAATCGTAAGTTGATGTTGTCTCGTGGTCTTTACCCTAGTCATTCATTTCTTCAATCGTCACAAGACAAATCATGAACTCTTCGCATCTTCGAACTTTCATTGCGGCAATAGAAATAGGGGAGCGCCGCCTGAAGACCATCGATGCGCCTTCCCATCGGCGCACCCGTCGATGCCGGCCGATGTTCAACGACCCTGCTCACACGGTGTACTCCGAGAGCGCTGTCGCATGTGATGGTTGTCACTCTCACTTGTGCTTCTCCCATGCCCTTACGTACCGGAGCTTTCACTGCACAGAAGTCGTGGACATCGATGTGCAGAATGGGAGGAAATCAATGGCGTGGCACAATCTACACTCGACACGAGATTCGCAAGCGGATGATGGGAAAAATTACGCTGATCTTCCTGGTAATATTAGGGAGATGAAGATTGCATTGGAGTATTTTCAATGTCGGAGGTCAGATGTCGAGCCGACTCTGAAAGCTGGTTGGTACGACGCCGGCATGATAGAAGTCAGTTGTTCTATTTATAGAAGGTTGACGTAATCTGACATACGAGCCAGCCTGATGACGAGTCGAACGAGGACAGCGTCAAAGGAAACAGAGCGTCGTCGCGACCTAATCTTTCGGGCCCCGATGCAGATGATGAGGTAGTGCTCGATAGAAAGGACACCGAATATCAACCAATACGGTATGTCTGTATAGTGATCATGATCCGAGCATGATTTGGCTAATGTAGATGGACATAGCAGAGTGAGACCCTCTCAGCCTGCGAGAGCTATTTCAGCAGTCAAGCCAGCAAAGTCATCAAGTGATCCTCTAACTACGAGTCCTGAATCTCCTGAAGATTTTCCTCGCCGAATTGTCCGCAGAAGATCTTACACCAAGGAGAAGGGCTCCACCTCGCCCCAATACGAAGACCCGAGGGAGACCGTCTTCTCTATACCAGCATCGACCCACCGTTTCAGTAAAAAAAGGAAATCCACATCCCTCGCTCTCGAACTCGAGGACAATCGGACAGTTAGTAGGAGTCGGAGACTCGGAGAGCGAACGGCACATGCCGAAGCATCCGATATCCAAACGACCCCCACCAAAGTATGTTGACGAGGAATTTTTCTGATCTCTACTCACAAGTTCCATATAGTGGGTCAAAAAACCCGTAATTCTTGGACTCCAGGGTCATTTTTCGCCTCACTCAGCGGCTCAATCCTGCCCTCTCGGCCATCAAGACCGTGCTGAGAGAAATGTGAGGTAGTGTTTCTTTGGGGTTTTTCATCGGATGCGCTTGATAAACGTTGATTTCTGTAAGAGGATTTCCGCCTATGCTTCCTCAATCTCACGCAACCGGATCGATCGGTCCTTTTAATGAGTGACTCTTCTCTTGTTTGGCTTCCGTTAGCATCTGTACTCAATGCGCGACTTAGGGCCCCTTCTCGACAGATGAGAGAGCAAGTCGATGATCTCTGTTCCAAAGCCGATGCAATGTTACAACGTGTTCGTGAAGACGATGCGGGCCTTACTGAGCCAGACCCACGCGAGTGCGACGCAACAGGGACCAATTCGGGCGAAGGACGCGAATCTCTCCCAAGATAGAGATCCACCAGAAGATGTCCCTGTCCATGACTTGTTGCTATGCCATCTTCCACCATGTCGCAATACCTGAACTGTGTGAGATGCGTGCACATCCTTTGTGTGGGTTTTAAGATGCAAGCACCGCTTGCTGCAACGCGAGTGCTGCATGCCCTCGAAGCGCGATGAACGCCGCTCAACCTACAGGCCCATGTGATGCCTAACCGCCGGTCATAATGGATCCAACGGATATAAGTTTTCGAGATCGCACTAGGTGACGTTTGCAATATGGTTTTCAGAAACGGTAGGGCCGCCACCGTGTGCGGGACCTTCTGAGAAGCAGCGGGTCCTTTTTCCTGGTATTTCAGTGTATGGCATACCCCATTAAAACGTGTTCGTTAGATCAACAAACCCAACAATCGCAACTTGTCGTTAACTTGCCTTTGCAAATGCGCAACAAGCTTTGCTTAGCAACACAAGGCTAAGACGTCATTCTCTCCGTGTCCTTACTGTACTATTCATGAAGTGGCGATGAGAGGAGAAAGATGCTATCGTGACAATAGACCCGAAAAGGATAAATTAGTCCCTCTGGGCACCCTGAATGACTGCCTTAGAAGGCTCAGAAGAAGGAGGGCCCAATTAGAATATTTGAATGATTCGAAGACAACGTGGGCAACCAGAATTCGGAGCGACCTTGACGGCTGGACTTCGCGATCGTGGCGATCAGGTTCGAAAGTTTGACACTCCGCAGGTCGTGTATTCGTATGCGAAGCTTACTATGTCTCTGTCAAATTGACTCCGTGAAGAGTCGGACTTGAAGAGGCGGAGAAGCAGTGCTTGATTGTTTGATAGAGATCCGGAAGCCCTGGGACTCTTCTGACCAGATCGTACAAGATCGTCAAAGGACTCTGTCAAGTAAGCTGTCAAGACATATCGATAATCGAACGAAATATGGAGTTCAGATCTCTCAAATAATGCTCACAAATCCACGCCTAAGCCGCAGCCTAATTTCTGAAACGATCGACTGCCAGTGCTCCCGTGAGTCTATCGTAGGTAAAAAAAGGGGGCCGCCTCGCTTATAGTCACGGCGTTGAGGGCCATAAATCGAGGGGGAGTCGATAATCGTGTTGGCAACACCGATCTTGTCTAGAAGCATACAGCCGACATTCCGGCCTGGGTCTGGACTGGACACTATGCTTGCACGTTGCTGGATCCGTAACGAGATGTTCCCATGTCGATGATTCTTCGCCTTTGAACAAGGTTTACGGCCCTCCTGATATCCATCTGTGTCAATAGCCTTATAGAAAAGTGTACCCGAGTGCTTGTCCCGGGTTTTTTTGTTTATCCGATTCCTGGTTCAGAACGTAACAATGATTTCCAGGCGTATTGTGAGACTGCGACATCTCAGTCTTGGGATATGGTGGTGAGATGAAACGATAATCCAGGTTTTCTCGGGTTAACGTTGGGTTTCATACTTGAAAAGCACGGGCTCTGGTGAAAAGAATTGGCCCCTTTCAACTGTAACTTGAGCCGAACTTGAACCATAATTTTGGTTCTGCGCGCCGTCCAGTTGATTCCAGCTTCATGAAGCAGGTAAACCTCGAAAGGATTATTCGCTCCCACCAATTGACAGTGAATTATTGACGAAGTCCTTGGCATTGGAATACCATTTTTGCTCATAGAACGGAAGAAATAACTTGAATTACCAAATTTGCCGCGGAAAGCCCTTTCATATCTTCCAGGACAAGGATATCATTGATGATTCTGATGAGAAGAGTTTTATACAATTCACCGGCATCATCAACAATACTGTCACCGAACACGCATTTAGACTTGTTGTGTCACAGCTTTAGTTGTGCCGAGAAATACTATTAGCGAATCAAAATCAGCTCAAGCCAAGGGGCCTTTAATTTTTTTTATTTGTATATCAGGTCTTTTTTTTTATTAAGGCCCTCGGCGACTACCCACCTCGGTGATTAGCCTATTTAGGAAGCCTTATCTCCGTAGCCGATCCTTATGTCCGCTCAAAGCCGATATCTCCGAGATGCCGACCGAGATTGAAACCTTACCGACTCCGGATCCTTGGCTACCAATGCCTGATGACGCGCCTATCGCTATTAGCATGATGGGAGAGCGAAAGGGAGGTCAAATGGACTCACATATGGTACACAACCTTGTTGTAATACTCCATGACTAATAAAAAAATCGTAACTTTTTTTTATTTAAGGACCTCGTCGACTACCCACCACACCACCTGATATACCGGGATTTGCCGATGACGTACCCTTGGCTCAAGCGATCCCGTTCCGTCCGTTACCATCTTCAAAGCTCAACTGTTGATCCATCCCTTGTCTAAGCGTTCTAGACATGAGTCTCGAACGAAAGCATCACGGTGGTCATCGCTCAACAAACAGTCTTCAATGATTGCCGTGAGATTACAGCCGTCTCATCAGCACTCTGTCCCCGTTCTACCCTCTGCTTAGGGACTTTCACGCCATTTCGATGCAATGTAGAGCACACAAGAAGCCCCATGAACGTGTAGCAGCACAAGGTACAACGTTCTCGTGCCTCATGCGAAGGTCTGCATCGGTCAGGCTATGAGTTGGCTTTGAGGAATTTTTACTCAGGTCATCGAAAGCTATAAAAAGAGTCCTTATTCCTCGATATCCCCAGCACCTCAGCTCTCTGGGAAACATCTACCTACACCAAAGCTAACTGCAATGTTCCGCCTTTCTTACTTCATTGGAATTTTGTCCGTCCTCGCGGTCGCCACTTTCGCAGTTGCCTCTGCCATCCCAGCAGCTGAGCTCGAGAAGCGGGCCACCCAGCATATCTGCCAGGCTGTCGGCGTCCCCGACGTAGACACAGCGATTGCAGGCATCTGTATGTTCAAATAAATTCCTCAGCTATTTCTCTGATCGGGACTCTATAGCGACGACGGCCCCGACCGTTGCCCAGTTTACCGCTCTTACAACCGCTCTCAGCACTTGTGCTACTGCTATTACTGCCGCAAAGGTCGACGCTAGCGCAGTAGTCGATCTTTCAGTCAATCTCTTCATCGTAAGAGAAACCAATTCGTTTAACTGAGAGCGATATTCACCGTATCAATTGCCAGCTGATTCACGACCTGCTCGTCAAAATCAACCTTGCTCTTATCATCGATATCATTGCTGAAGTGAATCTCGATATCCACCTCAAGGCCATCCTCGACGTTATCGCTGTGATCAAGGTCAACGCAGACGTCGCTGTCGGAGCAGCGTGAGTGATCGGAATTTCTAGCCGTTGACCAACAGCTGATAGAACGATGATTTCAGTCTTTCCGTCCCAATTCTTCAAGTATTTGCGAACATCAAGGTCTTCTTGTTCATCAAAGCTTTGGGTTTGGGCACCGTTGTACTCAGCCTTCTTGGCATCCTCAACATCATCATCGTCCTTTAAGGAGAGGAGGAAGGTTCCAAGCCAGAACACTTGATATTTTGTTCGACTTGTGACGCTATTTTCAACCTTCAACCATTTCTTCAGGCTCTGTAGTTGTTAGTCAACAATGCTTTATCTTTTACCTTGTGTTCTTGGAAATTTGAATGAATCTATACACATTGTCATGCCGAATACCGGATGATCTGATTATAGTACACAAGTCAGATCCATCAAGCTGTTTCGCTTTCAATTCGATCACGCTCCATCTGAGCTATAAAAGATTCTACGAGCAATTAAAAGATGTTGAAAATTTTATGAAGAGAAATACTAACCGTAACATTGTCTGAAAGCGACCCTAACCCTGTAGGGCCGAGCACTATCCAGGACGTCGGGTCTTGTCTCGGTGCTCAGGATTTCGAATAGAGTACCCGATGCCTCCGATTGACGAAACCGGAGGAGCAGACGTTCCATAATGTTGTCATCAACATTACTAGTGGACCCATGAAGACACCATAGCAAAATGAGGGCCTCTGGATAATATAAGTTCAATGACTTTCAATGCGACATATATTCTGACCCACCAATCATGAGCAAACGCTGCAGCAGCGGTGATTTTTTGTTCCGTTCGTAGCCATCACCTCGAGAATTGGTGAACGGTACTGGCGAATACTGGTGAACATGGGCGACAACCTTCGACCAAAACTAGGATCATTATTAGGCTGCTAATGGGATTCAAGCACATAATCTGGGTCTCACTTCGATGGTCGAATCGAACTGGGAGAGATAACTGTCCACAGGTTGATAGAAGGTTTCACGAAGTCCGCCATGTTGCTGGCCATGGGTCACAAATGCTTGTACATGGGTATCGACTGGTAAAATATGGTCGGCAATTTGGGAAGCGTAGAGAAGTCGGAACCTACAGTCTCTATCAAGAGGGGTCGGTGATGCGCATCACATGATAACATAAATCCACCTACAATGGGAAATCTTCGGGTACTAATTGCTTAAGTCTTTGAGACGTCGCAAAGGACATCAGGAGATCCGTGTCAGCACGGGTGAGACAAAGCATTGTGGCATCGACTAGATCAGTGAGAAGTAGATTTGAAGGATCAGGCTTATGAGCTATGATGATGAATTGGTCAATTATCAGGAAATGGAGACGCTAGGGCTTACCGTTGCTGAGCTTGATAATATAATCCGGCCTATATCGCATCTTAAGAAGCGGCTCTCTGTAGAATTCTTGAAATGACGCCTCGGATTTCTTGATAGCCAATGCCCGAGCCTCTGCTTCTCGTTCGGGAGTATCGTCGCCTTCGTCAAGATCAGGCAGATTGTCGGTGACTAAAACGTCGAATTTGGTAACGACGACAACTACGGGAGCTACAGAGAAGGTCATGCCCTGAAAGGACAACCGACTGCAAGGCACATACCTGATCCATGAGGCTCGGAGAAAAATTTCGTCTCAGAGGCTTGGATAGGTCGACAGTCTGCTTGGATGCAGTACCAGATAATATGAATTTGATTTGGAATGCTCATTTTATCTCGTTGTTTCAAGAATTTCAAGACCTTGCGCAGCTCGGTGTCACTTCCCGCTTCGAATCCACGCGAGTCATAGGCGACGAAACGGGGATTCTCCAGCGATACGAGTTCTTTATTGATGTCATGCATCCCCCGCTGAAATATGCATTAGAGAAGCCTAGTGGAAGGAGAGCGCGGGGTCTGCTTACAGTCTCAGAGGGAGAGTCGGCCTGGGATAAGCAGTTGAGTGTCAGATATTAATACCAGATTCAGGGCACTGAGGAATAGCATACAATTTTTCCTCCACAGAACTTCTCCAAGATTGTGGTCTTGCCGCATCCAGTCTTTCCAATAATGACAGCCCGAAATCGGCTCATCGAATTGGATCCACTGTCCAAGAGAATGTAGTCAACGAGTAATAGCTATCACAGGACAACTTACCTTGAGTGGTCTTTGTTGAATAGTTTATTGAATATATCTTGAGACTCATCAGCTAAAAGGTGGCAGATAACGGTATGATTGACGCACAAGTCATTGATGGAGACTGAAGTAAACTAACGAGGTTGTGCAGTACGACCAGGGCTTATTCAGAGAATATACGCGTATGCGTAGCAGATGGGTGGCCTCGAGAAGTTATGGCGCTCATGGGCTTGCATTCTGCAACTCGTGTCTCGACCAATGCGGTGCTGGTAGGGTTGGCTGTGAATTGACCACCGTATATCGATAGAGGTCGTGTCCAGTTCAAAGTCCGACGCTGCTCGAGCACGGGCAAATCACCAAGACCAGCTCAGCTCCAAGAGCGTAATTGTTATTCGAATTTTTCTGCTGAGCCACGATATAGGTGTGGTATTTTCGTTGAAATATTCTGATCACCGTCTCAAGGTTTGCAACTGTCCATCGCCTACAATGGCCCTAATTACGACTTGTCATGAAATTTCTTAGACCTTAGACCTTCTGTCAACGACCCCTTGGCTCAGTTCGAATGTCGTCGTTACAAGTTCATGCAGTTCGATATGTATATTCATGAACATTGTTAACAACGCCGACACCAACGTCATAGCATGTTGGAGCGGGCAGAATCCCGCATCTTCAACGAGGCTCACAGCAAAATATTCCAGATACGCACATATGACTTACAGCTCCAGAAACTTCGGATAGGATCCACCGAGGAGATACTTCTACGCGCCAGAGGTCTGATAACTAGGCAGCACATCTTTGCTCGCTTTGGGTTGCATCACGCTACTGGGCCGTCTTGTCCGTCCTTGGATTCACGCGGAAATTCTCATCCCGAATATTATTTCAATTCCCATATATATGCTCTTCCAGTTCTCCATCGACTTGTTCATTTCCATCAGAGGTATCCGCGAAAATTCTCAGTCGGTGTGGCTTTATGTTGATCTTCTCTGATTCACCGTAAGCTCCGGATCAGAGGCCGGGTGGTCTTGCTGCACTTCGTGCGAAATAGGACATGAAGGTCTACTGGTCGCGCCAGTGGTTCCAGATCCCTAACCTCCTTCGCGTCTCGATTTTACTCTAAAAGCCTGGACGTCGAGCATCTGGGGACGAAACTGCAATTGATGAAGACAGTCTAAGTGATGACAGTATATATCCTGGTTTATTACTACGTCCACCAGTGCCGGTGGGAATGATTGAGCTTTCGATGTTATGGATATCCATACCCAAACCGTGCAAGGCTTGTTATAGAAACCTAATATCTGGAACAAAAATGTCTACGTTCTCAAAAGGCTACAGATGTAGAGGTGTCATGGAAGCTCAGACAGCTACAATTTTTGAAATTTTGAAAAAAAATTCCCGTTGAAATCGTCGTACAGACAGCAGCAGATAGCGCCCGGATTATTTTCGCTGTTTCCACCCCCGCTGGCTGTGGAACCGTTCTAGGCCTTTGAGTTCCGGTCGAAACGGATGATACCGGCTAGACAGATCTCCGGTAGCCGATCAGGCACCTTTCGGGGAATAATCGAGATGCTGCACTAACGGCCGTCTTTTGCGGATTCTCGGACTCGCGCGTAAAAGATAATCTCAGCGAACGATCGGCGATGATAATGGTATACAACTACAATCTTTTTAACTCTTCTTCCTACTTCTAATAAATGAATGGCAGTCTACACAAAGACAACCAATAAAGAGATGGATGCGACAAAACTTAACCAAATGAATGAAAGTACGAGATGAACAACAGTAACGACAACAACAGTGGGAAATATGTTAAGCAATTTGTGGGTGATGATCGAGATCGAATCTTGAAGATTGGGAGAGCCGTACCCCCGACGAAGTGATCGGACGAGCAACCAGGGTCGCTATTGGGCCCATGCCCAGACGGACAACCCTAAGAAAGCGGCTAATCATCACGAGCATGGATCGATTCGTCGTCCATCCGCCGCCATATCTCGGAACCCGGCCTTGAATCTGACGCAGACTCCAGATCGTATGAGCGGACGAAATGCTCATCAGTATCGGGAGGGCTGAGTTGTGATAAGGCATGTGCAGCTGATCGGTGGACGATTGGAGGAACGGGCGGTGAGTTCCGTTTAGCGAAGGGAGGGGAGTCGGGAGAGTGTTTTATGTCGGATGAGAAGGATTGAGTTTGGATAGAATCGGGGCGTTTGCTGCGTGTACCGTTGAGGCTGCCCATTCGAACGTATTGTGCAGGTTGCGCTGTATGTGTATGGACTGTCTGAGATATCGAGACAACCAATCCTCCAGACGCGGTCGCTGTTTGAGGCTCAAGAAGAGCGGCACGGACATTCAGGAGTAATCGGGAGGCCATCACGGACATCAGGGCTCGATAAAGACTGGGAGGTCATAGATATTAGGAAACCATCTCGGGAATGTACAAGATGCACTGACATGAATGTGACTTCGGATAGTTGCAAAGGAAGCAAGTAGAAAATGAGAGTGTTGAGGATATTCATGGCGAACATCACAACGAAGTACAAGAATCTGAAAGAAATGAGCCAGTGGAATCCGACGATCGAGAAATAGCTTACCCGTCACGGTAAAGGATGGTGACAAGGTGAGTACGAGAAAGGAGTTTATTTTGCCCTATAGCACGTTATGAGAAAACAAAGAGAATTTCAGTCAGCGGACGTACAGTGCTGGAAGGCCTTCAAAGAAGTCAACAAAAAGATGACAGTCTCAACAGTGAGAGGGGCCAGCCAGATCCCGGAGGTGACATCTTTTTCGGCAGCGAACAGACATCCAAGGAGTTGAGGCACAGGCCTTTCGGCGATGACTGAGGAAGTTCGTGAGTCACTGATCGTACCTATGAGCAACAAGATGACTCACTGGTAACATCCCGGGTAACTCGTATGACGACCCAGAGGATAGCAGCCATAGTTCCCTAGAAGCCATTGTCAAGATCAGGCCATCAGAGAAGCAGAAGCTACATACGAGGTATGTCGTCGCGAGCAGCGCCATCACATATTTATTCCCATTCCATAGAGCCGCCGTGCGCATGACCAATAAAGCTATAAATCGTGAGATGGTGCTATGCAGGACCTAAAAATAGCGGACGGACCTTGGATAACTGCCAGCTCAAACCAGACCAAGACGGTATCGGTGATGAACCATTTCTTACAGCTGTGGGAGGTTGAGGATGCAGGAGATAGAAGCTGAGGCTCGGAACGCGTACAAGTTGTCGCTGGGCGTAGTGCTCATAAAAGCTAATGACATCATCGAATCAGTCCTCCGAAGAAGTCAGGCGAAAGCGGCTTAGACTTACAAACAAGTTCAACGGCAAGATCCAAGGGTACCAGATAACGATTCTTCAATTCCCCGAGTAAGCATCGTCGCTCTCGTAACGGGTACGAAAGGCAAACTGACCAACAAAAACAACACTTTCCCCAAGCTCCATCGCGACCTCCAGACGAACTTGAGTTCTTCGGGAAATGACAGGATGAAGTCGTAGATGAGAAGCACGAAGCCAGACAGCGACACTTCCTGCGAACGATACGCATCAGAGACCGGTCCGAAGATGATGTAGAGCCCAAGGGTGTTGAAATATTGAGATAGAAGACTCACCGCAACGATCGTGGAATAATTAACAGCATTCAACAACAACTGAAATTCTGCCTGAAAGCTCGACATCTTTTCCGTCTATAGTGGTAACGCCAATGGATCAGCGCTGGCGAGAGACGTTGGGAAGTGGGGGAAGGAGAACGCTGAAGAGGTGAAAAGACCGAAAATCCCCAGAGAGCCAGCATGTCGTCAGGGCTTCCTCTTTATACCAGACGCCAGTATGGGAGGCCCCGAACTCTTTTCGATCAATGGGCGCAGCGATATCGCGGGGAGTGAGATCGAGCAGATCATTGGGTAGACCAGCTGCTAAAGCTCGAGCTCCGATCAGGTTGGGGATAGTTTTTCGGATCCCTCATGCAATTTTTGTCGATCCAATTTCGCAGGGCGAGACTCATCCTGGCCAGACCCATGGAAATGAGCGACCAGGCCGACCTCCCGGGAATTTCCTGCGCATGGTCCTGCAACGCACGGATTATTCGGTCAAGCCAGGCATTTTAGCATGAAGATTTGTTGAACAACGTGTTTGTACCCATAGGCCTTAGCCACAATCTACGGCCGTGTTGCGTCAGTCACAAGAGGAGAAGCGAAAAGTTTTGCGCGTCAGCGCTGGGCGCTGTCGGATAATGCCGGAGTTTGGCTTCCAGGCACGGCTTCTCTGTTTCAGGGCCACTCCACGTGGGCTTCTGTGCCTCACCGAGCCAGGCCAACATCGAAGATATCGAAGGAGATCGAAGACTTACGCCGAAGGGTCATCCAAAAAGCCAATGTGCAGTATAAGAACAACCGGAGATGCGGGTAATTGCTACTCCACCTTTATAACCAGTTAAAAATAATAACTGAGGAATATTCACACCGATCATACCCAGTGTGTCGCAAGATCGTGATCCTTGCCCAGCAATATGAAATAACTTCGTGTAAGAAGTCAAGATTCATGAGAAGATGTAGCTTGTGTTTTATACCGACTTGATCTTGTGTAGCAGACCGGAGTTTCAGCGCTATAGTTGACCGTTGAAAACAGTTGGGAAAAAGTACCAATGAATGTACAACTGCAGTCTACCGGTAAACATTACAATAAAGAAAAGGTAAGTCAAGAAAAGGCTGTAGTACATGAGATGAAATCCACGGTCTATATTCAGAGTAAATGTGCCCTGGTGTTCAAGTTGCAAGTCGCCAAAATTAAACGAGTCACGAGAAACTGATATATTCTCGGTCATGTCGGTCAGTCAATGCTTAAGCTGTTGAGCTGGCCCTTCTCGGCAACGACTCAGTCGTATAGCTACCTGATTGGGATACCCGTCTGGAGCTTTCGGGTACATCCGATTGAACAGATATGGTCTGTCTCAAGCTTAGTTCAGAATCCTGATCAACAGGCCGAATCTTCATCCTCTGCAACTCGGGCAAGAACACCTCTACACAAACGCCACACATAGCTCAGTATTTATAACTTTACCCCTGGTGGCTCATTATCACTCACCGAAGCATTGCTGAAAGGCGATTCTCGTCCGGTACGGCCGCTTGAATATATCTGTGCTTGAATTTCTTTCTTCGATTATATTTCGAGCTATATCAGCCCGAGCTTGCGATTTCATGAACCCAGTCAATATCTTCTCCAGAACGGAGTCCTCAACAGGATCGGGAACGGCATGTAAGCACCATAAAAGGATGAAGGCATCTGGTCGAGGTATTAACGTCTTTCAACCAATTACGTCGAAAACATGCTATAGCTCACCCATCATCTTCAATCGGTCATCGGCGATCGGATCTCGTGGTGCCCCGGAGAATCTTGGGACTGTGGAATCGCTAAACATCCAAGTGGAGTGCACGTAGTTGACGATCCGGGACCAGCGTTCCTGTATGGCCCCAGTGATCAGCTCCAAAGCTCGGGAGGGAAGATATCCAATTACCTTTCCGCCTGACTGGTATTTATTGAGATATGTCGTAAATCCTGCCGACAGCTGGTATTTGTCATAGGATTGATGGGGAGAGTTGCACAGAGCATAGTGCGTGTCGACTGGGAAGGCGGATCAGTTAACGGACTCTTAAACTGGTGCAGAAGCCAAAGCTTACAAGCCCTGTGAAAGTGAAAATCTGTTAAGACATATAAAGTTCTATTGAATATACGGACGCACAAAGGAAAGTCATCTGGAATTATTTCTTTCAATCGCTTCGCTGTGGCAAGTGACATGAGAATATCTATGTTAGCGCTCTTTATACTCGACAGCGTTGCATCAATCAAAGGGGAGAGGATAGAATTTGAAGGATCCGCCAGATGTACTAATCGACATTGCATCAATAGCGATCAAACATCCGATTGAAAGGAAAGGGACCTTTGCTCAATTTAATCACGAAGTCCGGGGGTTCGGGCATAGCTTTAAGAGGCTTCTCATAATATTGATGGAAATTTTCCGTGGCTTTGTCGGTTGCTTCTTCGTAAGGATCTGGGCCGCTGACATCTTCGTCGTCAGGCATGTAATCTTGAACTAGACAGTCGAACTTGGTCACTATGACCACGACAGGTACTAGATTACGTAAGATCCTACATGTATTCGAGCTGGTTCCGCAGGAGAAACACATACCTGAACTAAATCGCTTGGCAAAGAATTTTATTTCCGCTTGCTGTATAGGTCTACAATCGGCTTGAATGCAATACCTGTGCCAAGGAGTGGAACGCTTCGTCAGTCATTAATTTCTGCGGCAAATTTAAAAAGATAATACCATATGATATGGATCTTCTGCAGAAGATCGGTCATGGTCTCTCTCTTCTTGAGAAATGATGTCACTCTCTTAAACTCGGCATCGGTTCCAGCTTCGAATCCTCTGGAGTCATGAGCTATGAACCCTTTGTTGTTGACTGCTACTAGCTCTTTCTCTATATTATGAAGGCCGCGCTATCATAGATAAGGCGTCAACGTGACATGGAAATAATAATAATTGTACCTTTTCTGAAGGTGCATCAGCCTGAGGTAAGAGTGAGATCATTGCCATCATCAATCCTTGGACTCGTTGCAGACTTGGATCGACGCACGATCTTTGCACCACAAAACTTTTCCAGTATCGTCGTCTTTCCACATCCAGTTTTGCCGATAATCAGAACACGAAAGTTTCCCGGTGGACCATCACTGGAAAATGCGAGCCAGAACGCGGTTGGCAAGTTCGGCGTCTATATCCGTTAACTGACCTCGCACCACCACCTGACCATTTGAAGATTCTGCCTAACGAGAAGTAAGAACATAGCAAAACAATCGTTGATATACGGCACCAAACATTGGTTCAAGAATCGATCTTGACAATTGCTGGCTGTTTATACACCGCTGAGACCCAAGCTGAGATCTGAGAGCTCGAGAAGACCAACAGAGGACCGATATCTCCGAAGACACTCGGTATCAAAGCGGTGTATTACATAAGCTTTCAGTAAGTGACTAAAGTTTCGATCTCCGCGTGAAAATTCTTCATTGCTTTGCTCTTCACACAAACTCGTGCGCACGAGCAACATGCCCTCTGGCAAAAGCGAAATCGACGACATATTCTCCTCGAACAAATCTTCAAAGGCTTCTAGCAGTGTTCCATCATCCAGTCGGCCATCCGCGTCGACCCCTGCGACTGCATTACAGACTGGCTCAGCGTCGAACGGGGAAGGGAAGAAAAAGAGGAAGAAGAAACGGAAAGCTCCCGTGGACGATGCACCGACGCCCGACAACGTTTCAGCAGACCATGCCACCAACGCTAAGGCATCGACCATTGAGCTCAAAGGTCCCAAGACGCCGGCTGTGACGCCTGTCGTCGTGGTCGACTCCTCAATAGCTGCTGTCGAACCTCCAAAGAAACGTCAAAAGATCAAAGGGTCGACATCACTCGAATCATCGCGATCAAAATCCACTGCGACGAAGGTCAAGTCCAAAACATCTCGAATAGATGACGAAGACTTCAAGGATTCACGAGGGACTGGCCCCAGTTCGTCTGTTCCCTGGCAACGTCTCTTCTCGCGTGGCTCACGTCTTGCTCGTTGTCTTCCATCAATGCACTCTCGCTGGGCTATACGTTTGTAGGACGGACTACGGAAGAAGGATTCTCGGTATTCAAGGAGGATGAACTGAAGATCAATCCCGAGAGCGGCGGGACACCTTTATGTCCATTCGATTGTGATTGCTGTGAGTTGTCGTCGTTTCTGTTCCATCCCATACTCAATCCCTCTGAAGGTTATTGATACCCAATATACCTATGTTTTGAACTCTCCATTTGACGTCCGAAGTGATTAACGTGTGATCGCACAGACTCGGCCCTTTCGAAGCCTTCCCAACGAGCTCTGGTTGGAGAAGGTCAATATGTGGCCAACAGTAATTTCCGTCACGCAACAACTTTGCTTTCATCCACGCAAGTTTGTCCAACATACAATATGTTTTTCGGAATACATGTCTCTTGTATTATACATTCTACAATCCTACCTTTATCTGAACACTACAAAAACTTCATGTGGTCAACTCTGCCGCGTCATGACGCCAAACCTGTTTGGTTTGATCAAGTTCTTGTCAGGAACATTGTACTACGTATAACACGACAGTGAAATTCAAGCACGTTTACGGATCCCAAGCCAAGAGCTCTTTTGGAAATAATGATACAATATGAGCTTTCTACATTACTACATGTACTCGCTAACGGTATAGCGCAATCACAGTTACAGCGAGCCAACCCAACTGATGGCAGGCATCGCATTAGCGAGAGCAGTTATATCAGCTCCTGCAACCATCTTCGACCCCGCTCCCGTAGGCGTCGCGCCCTGCAAATTAATGGCAAAATCCAACTGCACGTTCACAGCGGTAGTACCCCACCATGTGGCGAAATCGCTCAAGCTGCTTTTAGTTTGTGCTTGGAGCGAGTTGACTTCTGAGATTGCCCATCTTGTGTAGACGTTTGATTTTTGGGTTCCCCAGTTTGCTGATAGGGATCCTTTGCCTGGGGCACCGGTGCCTGTGTCCTGCAGATGGAAGTTAGTATGTGATGTCTCTGAGATGATCGCAATTGACGTACCGCGAAATATTTCTGCGCCCAGGTCCACCTATAGGGTCTATATGAGAAGGAGGTCTGGCGTTACTTGAGAGAGTGACGTACCACACAGCGTTGACGCATTCATGCGCAGCAAGGAAATGATCTTTGACAATCCCCTGATTATAGTAGTTATTGATGCCTGCGGCCTCCGCGGAGTCAGCGATGATAGAGAGCGGTCTAAGATTGGCACCTACCGCTCGGGCATAGCCAGCCCTTTTGTTCACACCGTATTTGGTGTAAGTCGTCTGCGTTCTCAACGATTTATTCGCCGCTGACTGTTAAGCATCAGCCTGATAAGCTCCGGATAAATCAACCGTGCCAGGCTCACCAATGCTTTCAACCCATTCTAAACGATCAAATCCGAATCAGACGAAATAGTCAAAGGCACACAAGTAAGAACGAACCGTAATAGCTTCCAGCATCACCATAGATGTCGCAGCAGTGCCATGCAAATCTGTATCAGAAGCCTTATTCGCAGGCAGACACCGGCCTAACTTCTGTATAACGGTGTACGTGGGATCGCTGTAAACGCGATTAAGGAACCTAGAAGCCCATGCAGGGAACGTCTGAGAGCCGGACCACAGCGTCGTCATGCCTGGCAGCGTATCGATAAACTGCGCAACTACATCACCCCGAAAGGCGAGAGGTTAGTTGAGTTCTGGAATGAAGAAGAAGAAGAAGAAGAAGGACGTACGTAGTTGGGCCTCATATACGTGTTCTCGCGCATATTTCCCACCAGAGACGGGCGGGTCTGGTTTGTAAAGCTTGTACACAGCGTCCCAACTACCAGCATTTGCGAAATCGTAGTATCCTTGGATCGTAGTGGTATCATATGCCGGAAGCGTGATCTGGAGGTTACACGACTGGGCGGTCACTGTCCTCAGACTGACCGGTGTAATATGTGCGCTTCCGGAGCTTTCCAAAGGATTGGTGGTATCTTCCAGTGCGCTGAGCGCCAGTGCACTCTCGCCGGTGTCAGCTCTTTTCTTACGCATGTACGCGTCTTCGAGCGTATTATCGTTGACTATGACATGGGGTCAGTAAACGGAATACCGCAGCGTACGAGGACATACTATCAGAGTAAGGGTCGTAGTCGACGTTTCCGAGGCCCACGTTCTTCCCAGTATTAGGGCAGAATAGATTACCTGCAATAAGCGCCCGAGGTCAGTCAGAAATACTTCGTCGAAGAAGGGAATGCAACTGACCAGGAAGGAAGGGCACGCCTCCGCGCTTCTCCAGACCGCTCTCCTCTTCTTGATAATCCATGAAGCCGGATCGAGAGGTCGGATAAATAGTGCGCGAAGCCCCGTTTACGGTTTCGACTATCTGTGCCTTCGGCTCGTCAATGATGTCGAAATCGTTATCGCTGTAGTCCATCAGGGTCGGGGGGAACGGTGTGAACTCGGTAGGATCTCCGAGGCGTTTGACTAGATCTCGTTGGGATTGGGAAGCCCAACACTATAAATATATACGGGTAAGCATGAGTATGGGAAGAGAACTGGAGGAACGCACCCATCCGCCTACAGGATAATTGAATTGGTTGCTGTACAATGTCCATTGGATGGGACCGGATTGCCAATAGGCTAAACTGAGGGAAGGTCAGATGCCGAAAAGTCTGCATACGACGATACTCACGATCCCTGGACACCCGCCACCCTACGGTCTGGTAAGCAAACGCATATGAAGAGAGTAGCAACGGGCTGACAGGGAGACTCCGAAGTATGGGTTGATACAGAAGGAGGCTGCTTGAGAATTAGAGACCGATCCAGTGATACTGACGCCTGCGTAGACATCTTCGACCGACGGTCATTCAAAGCGATTGTCAGAGTAATCATCGAACCCACCAGCAGCAACATACGCCTATATGCATCTTTCAGCGCCAACTCAAAAAGAAAGACGAATTACTTACCTGAGCATCTATGAGCCTTCCATTTAAGACAGATATTCCCAATTGTAATTGTGGGATAAGATGAAGGGCGAGATTTCCGTTCAGGTCTACTCGCCAATTGATCGTGGGTGCGGCTGTGCTTAGAGGCGGGAATGAGGGTGCGATCGAGCCTGGTATCGAATCGCTGGAACTCCTCCCCAGAACGATTTGAGACTGGAACAGCCTTCAGTATAGGATTCACGCAACCATTCAATGTGCTCACCGTAGGGAATTGGTATCGGGAAGATATTTCAAATTTCCTGCGGACGAATAAGTATCAGAGCCACTGTCATCTAGTACTACGCACCCTCCGATAGAGAGCGATCCTGTAATGTAACCGGATACAACTAAGGAAGGACCCACGCTGCACGTATAATGTGAGAAGAAGGGTGAGTGCTCGACTATACCACTCACGTGATGAGACCAGGATATGAGAGACCTGTAAGACGGTGTAATGGTTAGGATGAACGAAAAGCGTCCGCATGAGAACATACCAGGGAAGCCCACGGTGAGAAGTTTGACTTTAGTCGAGTCGTATCTCAATGAAGCTTGGCCTTGTATGGTGAAAGTGGCTTGAGCGAGAGCATCCGCCGCTGGTGATACGTATCGTAAGGATAGAGTGCAAGGTGTAACGCATATAGGATGCTTACCGAAATAGACGTAGGCTGTATCGATGTTGGGGGGGATGATGGTGCCCTTGGCGTAGAAGCCATATCGCGTGTTCAGTACTATGAGCGAGGAACATCATTAAGAACGCCCCGAGATCCAACGAACGTTCTAACCTGCGAGACCAGCAACAGAAATATCCATACTGCTCTCCATGGCTGGAGGACCTATGAAAGAGGTTAAGGCGAGGGTCATATAGAAGACGACGACTCTTACCGGGACAGGACTCCCGTTGAGAAAAGATTGTGTAGCGATCTTGCCATTGGAAAGAGCGCTGATTATTGGACTCTGCTGTGATTGTATTGATTTTGTTGGCCCACTTCTTGAAATCGTCCCAAAGCCCGCGCTTCTCCAAGAAGTGGGGTTCGTTCCATGGTTCATCCTCATTCACGTCGCGCTTCTGGGCTGCAGTGGGCGAATTTACGAACGAATCCCTGTCTCAGGTCTCAAATCAAGTCCTGTCATCGTCACTGTCGTAGCGTACCAGTAGCCTGGGATATCGGACGCGTCAATCTATCACAGGGTGTCAGCTTGGGACCTGTCATGAGACGTCTACAAAGCTCACTCTCATATATACCGGGCCATTGGAATCTGGGATCTCTGCAAATTCGTAGTCGAATGACAGGAGATACACAGGCTCTGAATCGGGCTTCTGAGAGGCGTGATAGGGCGAGAGAATATCTTGGTCGGGATGAACTGTGAGGGTGTTGACGCGCCCATAAGGACCAGCGCCACAGCTGCTTGGTAGCTTGATGATCGTGTGTTCTGCCTGGCCAATGAATACGTGTCCACAGCCGGTAGACGCGTCGTCCATCGGTTTTCGACAATACGCCAACACCTAAGTCCCGTTAGAACACTGCGAAATGGTTAGACGCATTTGAGAAGAAAACGTACTTGTTGCGCCTGATCGCTGGTACGATTGCAAGATGTGATGATCCAGTCCGAGGCTGTTGTCATAGACGAGACCGACGCTTCATTTGGACTGTCTATGAAGATGGCGCCGAATGGTTCGTCGTTTGGATTGCCGTCTTCGGGACCACTCCATGTCGATGAAGCTTGTCCTTGACCATTTCCGGAGTCGCTAACGTAGGCAACATCGGGATCAAGTTCGATAGTGACAGAATCGGGTCCAGGAGTGAACTCTGTTGTGTTCCAGATCCAGTTCAGAGGTATCGACTCAAAGTTCGTGCCTAGAAAGGAGCAGTTACGTAAGCGATCAATGCCACCTTGTTTTAGCAGCGTCGGACTTACCGGCGGGGTCACAACAGTAAGCACGACTGCCAGTGCCAGAACATGGCTGAGACGAATCTCCTTGCTGATCGGTCACTATATCCAACTAGTCAACGCGGAAGAAAAACGTCACGAATGGAGTCTTACAAAGTTGGATCTGGCCGGGCGCGCATGCATTATCAAGGCCTTTTCGGCAGTCAGGATAAGATGTCAGTGATGAACCTGGCTCGACTCACAGAGCGGAGGTGTCCCAACCCATGCACAATTCTCATAAGGTACTGAGCGCGTAGCTCAGTGCGCTGATCCACCTCTCGAAATGAAACGGACGCACGTGGTTCGGAGCAGCAAAGTGCTTCAGTCTGGCCAAGAGGGCATATCTGGGCGGGACTTGGTCCTTGGATGACAACGGTTTGCAATGTGCTCGGGCTCTGCTGCGTACTTGGACAGGTGGCACCCCCGGAACAACCTGCAAGCTTATGTCAATATATCACGACCCGCTCGCCGCGGATCCTTCACCTTGGTACGTGCAGACTGAGCTCGGGATCTGAGTCTCCGTTGTACAACAGAGAGCTTGAGTTCCGTACAAACACTGTGTTCCGTTACCCGCAGGATCCGTAGCGAAGACTGTTTCGCCAGCATTGCAGGTTGGACTACATGGCGTCGTCTGTCCTCCCCTCCAAGTACATGATGCCGGAGCGCTGCTGGCAGGGCA
Source organism: Sistotremastrum suecicum HHB10207 ss-3 (assembly GCA_001632355.1). Lineage (NCBI taxonomy): Eukaryota > Fungi > Basidiomycota > Agaricomycetes > Sistotremastrales > Sistotremastraceae > Sistotremastrum > Sistotremastrum suecicum. The sequence goes on along the minus strand of KV428108.1, from coordinate 10,432 downwards.
ACAAAGGAGAGCAGGACTGTTTGCTGGGCATATGATTCCTGGAGAAGCTGGGTTGGTGGTGAGAGTGCTCACAACTCTGTATCACCATAATGAGTTCATGATCACTGATGTATATATCAAAGAGGAGACTTACACCGCGCCGGCATGGCATGAGTTGGCTCCACAACTCGTAATGGAACATTGATCTTCTTGAGCGATTGTTCCGATCTCGTTTGGAGGTGTCGGAAAGTTTGGATACAACGCTTGCAAACCACTGGAATTTGGATCGTCTTGATCGATGGACCAAATGGCGGTCCCTCCTAGACAGTGTTGGTTTGCGCTAACAGATCGAACTTGAGCGTAGTTACAGTGCCAGTGCTGTCTCGACACTTACTAATTTATCTTGATGGCAAAGGATTCAGCCTCATCATAGCTGGCCCATTGATTACTACCGATTAAGTATGGTTAATGCTCGGTGAGAGTCCTCCTCAACTGGAGTTGCTTACTCGTCGTAGGTTATGTAGTTGATAGCAGCAGTAGCGTCAAATGCACCGACACCAACAGCATTATCAATCGTCGCATCCAGTTCCGAGTACATGAGCGTTCCAGCGTTATGACTGCACGGTCCGGCACCCCCTCCTGAGAACCACGAACATCCAGGATAAAAGCAGTCGTTGTTTGCCAGGGTGAATGTTCGTCCGTAGAAAGCGAATCCTAGCACCTGTTCGATGATTAGTTTCGGGGCCAAGATGCTTTTGAAAAATGACTTACGATTTGGGACGGGTTGACGTTGGCTTGCCAGAATTGTTGAAGGCCGGCATCAATCAAGGTCACTGATAATTTATGAGATCAAATTTTAAGTGTCCAGCGATAGAGCAAGAACGTACGGTTCGAATGGGCTCTGAGGCCAGTTCTGAAAGACAGATTACTTTCAATGCTGATATATCGTTGTGACGACTTACCCAACGGACGGCTATTATAAATCCATTCGTTGGTATTGAAATGATACTATCTTGAAGACAATCACTTACATCAGCTCCATCCCAAACCCCTGATGCGAGTGAGAAGTCCGAAAAAAGGAGATACTTGGACTAAAGGACTCACCATGCAAATCGAAAGCGCTATGGACTCCATTTATGAGTGTCTATTTAAAGGGAATTTCAAGTGATGACTTACAGAACGTTAACCCAATTAGCGGACTTCAGCAAGCCTGCGAGGTCGAAGTTTTGCAGGTAATAAGTGGAAGAAGGAGCCGTGCTGGAGAATGATTAGCCAAGAGAAAAATTAGAGAAAATGAGCTTACAATGTCAGCCCATATCCGTGACTGTCAAAGGCAGCTTTGACAGCAGCCATAAAATTGACATAGTTGGCCTTGTCAGCCGATGACCCTCCCCGGTCAGCGGCTCCGGGAAACTGGTGATGAGGATAAAAAGTGTATAATTTATGCTTCGGGCATCATTCTTCTTACCTGCCAGTCGATGTCAATGCCGTCAAATCCATAGGTTTCGAGAGTTTGTAGAGCAGAAGCAATGAATGCTTGAGTATTGGCAGAGGACGCAACCAAAGCAGAGAATATTCCCTGAGTCGGAGAATTCTAAAGATCCATGAATGGGGCTGTACAACTGGGCGCGAAGTTGATCTTACGTTAAATTCCCAGCCGCCGATGGAGAGGAATATTTGAAGCTCGGGAGAAGCGGACTTGAGGTTGGTGGTACGGGTCCACAATGCTTGATCGCCTGAGTTCATTGCGACAACTGTATAACTCGCGGAAATATAAGCAGAAAGATAGTTTATATGGGTGACTGCTGATGTTGGAATGTCCTCGGGTGTATAGACCATACATGACCTGTCGTGAATATGAGAATTCGCAAATTAGGGTCTACAAATTCGTACCTAGAGGCTGCTGCGCCAGAATAATATGCAACTGTGCGACCTGTGCTGGAGCTGCTAGCTATTATCAAAGGTGATTGGTCAGAAATTTTCAGATAATAAGAAGCAGAAAAAGGGAATTACATGTACTGCACGAAGGTATCGTTGCAGTGGACACGCCATGTATGGTGGAGAGGAAAATAGAGATGTATGATAGCCAAAAAAGGCTCCATGACATTATGTGTGCACCTGAGGGCATATTCACGCGGTTGTGAAACAGATGCCTAGCTTGAGGGGGGAGATGTGAGCAACTTGCGATCTCAAAAACTCCAGTCTTATCAACCCCAGAAAATACCTCGATCCAGTTCCTGACTGTCACGATCTGCCATCTTGGTCTCCGTCCCCACAGCAGATCAGCTTTCCCCGGCCGGAAAAGAGGCGAGATTCAAGTTGAAAACACTACGTTGAGTCCTCATGAGCCTCTCGGAAAGAATGTCGGGTCATACGACATCGTAATAATTACGCCAGCAACACTATCGATGTCGATCTGAAACCAGCGTCTAGAACGATTCATCTTTGTTGAATGAACCGTTTGTGTGCGCATTGTATACGGCTTCGTACTCCGAAATTTCGGCACCGCGGCCGACGATTGCTTCCACCTCCCATGCCGATTACACCTCGTGGATGATCGTCTCGATAATGGACGACTGCTGGCGCTCACAGATGCTATGGGACAAGCCGTAACCATCTCTGAAAGAGGACATTCCGTCGTATAGTCATTCCGATATACGAAACGACCTTTACTCCCATCCAGTGCCCAGTTTTCACTTCGATCAGGCCAAATCTATTCTTATATGGACGCATTGGGACGCCTCTGAACCACGGAAGCCAATTCATAGCGCGAATAACCAGAATTTGACGTGCTGGCAATAGAAGAGAGTGCACACGACCAACGTCTGAAATCGGGCGCCTGAAGAAGCTCGAGTCTCTGCATCAAGCTTGGTTGAGCTCTACAGCACCATCATCTAGTCATGGGTTTCGTCGAGCAGAAGACGTTTCAGGGGTGGCGGGGAATTTACAGATCACTCAGGTTTCCAGCTCGTGAGTCCGATGAATTTCGTTCCCTGAAGCTCTATTTTCTCAATGGATTCAAAGGCCAGCGCAGGACGATCTAGAACAACTCGTGGTGTTCGTCGTCCCCGAGATTCATCATGAATTCTTTGCTGATCCAAGTATTCCCGAAGTCTTGGGCAAATTTGTCGCCTTTTCTCCGTGATGCACTCTCAAGCAGGGATAGTCATCGCTCTTGAAGTGAGCCTGAGGCCGAAGACGATAGTAGCTCAGTCGCATGCCCCCCATGAAGCTCATTCATTACCTCCTCCACATTTGTCTCTTCGTCCTCTTCAACAACGTCGTCCATGCGTCTTTTCGTAACTCAGTCTACGAAATCCAACAGGGACAACAGATTGCTGGAGCTGCACAGCGATTAGGTGCACTTGCAAGCTCCTTTTCATCCGTGCCACCTTCCTCTTCGACATCGGTGTCCTTCACGACATCGAGCTTTTCCTCGAGCTTTTCGTCTTCCCCAGTATCGAGCTCTTCCGCTATTCCTTCGGCTACGGTGTCCTTTCAGATCTATCAAGCGACCAACCTCCCAGCTGCGCCACCCCCTCCGACATCTTGCGCGAATGCTTTGACTGCGCCAGTTGCTTGCAATGCAACCATTCAGTTAATGGGGTATGAATTGTGATACTTCATGATGCTATGCTTTCTGATCAATTTAATCAACCAGCACGCATCCGATAACCTACCAAGGATCGCTGCTCGCAGTCTGTAATTCAGCCTGCGACAACTCCTTGACATCGTACAGGTCTTCGGTGGCATCGGCTTGCAATGGCTATCAAATTCCCGGCCCTAACAACGTGTCCTATGCTCGTAAGTTCTTCCTTAATCTGCTCTACCTGCCGTCACTGATATCATTGTGAACAGCAACCCTAGCTGTGGACACGATCTCTGGACCTTATCGGGCTCAGTGCTCTAAAGACCAGTCACAATTTTCTACATCATTTTCCCACGACTTGCACTGACGGACCGGAATGATTAGATCCTCCGGTTCTTTCTGTGGACCAACTCTCAGCAGTTACTCGTCGCAGAATGGTATCTCGGGATACTCGTCCAACCAACTCTGCACTTCTTGTTTCCTTGGTACACTTAAGAGTGTCCTTCAAAATCCCCTCACGTACTCTTCGGCGCTGTTCAGCACCTTCCAAAGCGCGATCGCGTCGTGTGGATCGTAAGAATTTTTGCAATCGCATCGTTCGGCGGGAACTAATAACGTGGATGCAGGGCGTTCTCCTCCTACAATATGACTGCCAGCTCCCCGACATCGATGTTCTCGAAAGGAACCACTTATGTCGACATATCCTCAAACGTCACGGCTTCGGTGGCATGCTCCGATAATGGTCGCACCATCACATTATCAAGTGCTTCGACATGCGCCGCCATTGCGACACAATACTCTGTCAGTCAAGCCGATATCCAATTCAACAACCCAACCATTTCTTCGCTCAACTGCACCGTCGGCATTAAAAGCGGCACTTCACTGTGTCTCCCGCAAGTCAGTCATTAAGACGTTGAGACGTGAAGCACGACTAAACTTCTGCTAGAAATGCACCCTTTATACCATCCCGTCAAACTCAAACTGCTCCAGTATCGTCCAAACAGTCAATAAACAAAGTCTAGCGGGAAGCGGACAAAATATCACCGTCGCTCAATTACAGAGGTCGGTTTACTCAGCCTGTCTCAACATGCTCCTGAAGCTTACCCCCACCAGCTATAATCCTGAGCTCGGGCCAGGCTGCTCGAATATCGCCAGCAGGGTCGGTACCGCTATCTGTATTTCGTGAGCGCTCTAAGTGGTTCTCTTCCTCATAAGTTTCTAATGCTAGTTCAAGGCCTCATGGAGGGTTTCCGGCCCTTGCTACTGCTCCTTCTAGTGTATCAAGGTCTTATCCGATTTACAGTGGCACAGTGTTCGTCCTTATATTTGTAGTACTTCCACATCTTGACACTTTCGGTAGAGCACCTCCCGGACCCACGGCTTCGGGCTCGACCTCGGCATGTGCAGCTTGGTATGCAGTGAAGACCGGGGATCAATGCAATAGGGTCCTCATGAATAGTCAGCAACTTATCGCCACCCGTACGGATGGGCTTACAAATGACCCTCTTCTAGATGCTATAGTATTGAACGATTTCTTAGCCATCAACACCGGAGTCCGCCTTCCCTATCTCACAATCTTTGACCGACCTGACTGACACGTTCACAGGTGAACTATAATTGTTCTAATCTCGTTACTGGGTATGTTCTTAGCTATCATAATCATCATCGGTCATTTTAACACATACATCAGTAACAATTATTGCGGTATGTCCATTTTCTTCCCTCACTATCATTCCTTAAGAATTCCACCTGCAGTCGCCCCATATCCACCTCTCAGCTCAGGCGGTGTACCTGTTCCCACGCTTTCGGCAAACTATTCTTCCGCCACGATTTATAGTTCCGCGCTGCCAACGCCTACCTCTTCTGATTATTCCTCAATCTCATACCCAAGCGCGTACATTCCAGTAATGAATTACCTCCTTCCTGGTGAAACAAATGCTGATTCCCAATTATCAGGTCCCTACGAATGTAGCACCGGGTACAATATCCCCTTGCGACTTTTACTATATCACTGTTAGTGGAGATTCCTGTTCTTCGGTTGAAGCTGCGTAAGTCTAGGCGTTGTGGTCACATATCAAACTTAATGACGCGCCTTTAGGTATAACATCTCGTCGGTCCAATTCCAACAATGGAATCCTACGGTCGCAGCTGGATGCGACGCACTCCCAGTCAACGAAGGCGTCTGCGTGCTCGTCGCTTCCACTACCAGTACCACCACCATTCCAGTATCTTCCTCATCCGTGTCGACCTCCTTCAGCAGCAGTATCCCTTCCAGTAGCTCAATTCCGCCGTCATCCACCGTTCATTCAAGCAGCGTCCCGGCTTCATCCACATCTGGCGCCTCTGGTCCTGCTCAGTCGAAGTTCGGACAATGGTAAGCTCCATGTCTTCAGCAGCGTGACGTCTCTAACTTTTATTCGTCCCAATATAGCGGAGGCACCGGATGGACTGTAAGTCGTTTTTCCTCCAAATTTTGATCGATATTAATGTACGTACAGGGACCCACAACCTGCCAAAGTGGATCAACATGCACTGTCTTGAACTCGTTCTACTCTCAGGTAAACAAATTGCCATTTTTGTTAGTTAATACGACTCACTGAACGCCCTCTTTTCCAGTGCATGTAGGACCATTTTCCTATGGGCAAGGCTGGGTAGGCTTTGGAAATGTAGAGCTGCGGCGGGGTACCCAACAGATCATGGATCATGGATCATGGACTCGGAAGTGCTCGGAAGGGAGTAAGGTGCTCGTTATTCTTTGGGAGCAAAATCGTCAATCCTGGCGTGATGGTCCCTTTCGATATACAGATATTTCACGGTGCTCGAGAGTAGAATTCGGGCGGATGCAAACCCGTCGTACGATGTGTCAGAACATGCTCGAAATATAGCAGAAAATGGCTCACTGATCGATCAAGATTAGGCCACGTGCTGGTTGTTGCACCCTCTGATGGCGCCCTCGCTCCAAGGCAGCTCTTGTCATGACTAGCCCTCGTCCCAGACACCATGAACCACAGACATCCACGCCATCACTCTAATCATTCAAGAAACGAAAGCCAGGATGCGGATGAATCCAGCAATCTACTGTCCTATGTCGAAGATCTAACGAAAGGCTGCAAAGCATTCCGAATTCTAGTCTGTGGAAGATCTGGGGTCGGCAAAAGCACACTGGTTTCTGAAGTCTTCGATTTCGAGACGGATAACGTACGTAGTGCCTATATCTCTTGCATCTCCACGTCGCTGAAGCTCGACCTTGTTTAGGCCGACACGGCTACGGTCAGCCATTTCAGGGTGCCGTTTACGTTTTCCTGCCTCATCGTTATGATCGCGACTAATGTTCCATGTTCTTAGCCAGGAGAACATGATATCAATAAAGAAATAACCTCAGGAAGAAATGCGTCGTTGGTACTGCACGACAGCCGAGGGTTGGAAGCTGGATCGTCTGACAACCTGGAGAGCATTCGCAAATTCATCCAAGATCGAAGGAAGGGGTCTTTAGCAGAACAAGTTCATGCAATCTGGTAACTGTGCTCCCCATACATGACGTTCTATCTCATCATCTGTGTTGAACGATATAGGTACTGTATCCAAATACCAACAGCAGGAGAACGGTTGTTTCAAGCAGGGGATGAAGAGCTGTTCCGAGAATTAAAGAAGTGCAATAAGGGTGCGTTCCTAGACTTGTTATCTCATTTTACCCATACTCAGTTGCCTTTGACAGCACCTCTTATCGTCGTGTTCACGAAATTCGATCGTCTGGTCAAAAGCATGCAGTTATCTCTGAGAGAAGACTACATGGCGCAGGGACTTGATCGGGCCTCGGCAGTCGAAAAATCCAAATTAGAGGCTCGCGAGAAAGCAGTGGTCGAGTATAAAAGGACCTGTGTTTCGGTTTTGAATTCAGGTGTTGTGGCGTCGGCTTGGTCCAATTTCTGCTTCGTGTCATTCAAAGGTGAAAATCATTTTGATCGCAAGATCTCGCTCTTTATAGAGACACGGATTTATCATGCCACAGACAGAGAAACCATTATCGACCTTGTCAAGATGACGAAGGCGACGCTATCTGGGCAAAAATTTCGACACTTGGAAATGCTATGGGCTACTGCCCAGAAGGCAGACATCGATATCAAACTGGAAGCATCGATAATGTGATTGGTTGAGCTTGGTGATGGCGATCATATACTGATAGCCTCCTTGCAGGGCTGGGAAGAATAGTATGAGTTCTGTTCTTGGAAGGATGTGTGGTGAACTGAGACTCGACATCAGTGTATTGGACTGGACTAGTCTCAACTTTCCTTCCGCTACAGGGGCTGAAGCGTGTCTCCACGCTCACTGTCCTTCGTTGGATTCACAGAGATATCGTCAGGATTTGGAACTTCAATGTGAGCGAGTAAAATACAATACTTGTCATGCAGAACTTGATATTGCCTAGGACCCTCAGAAGGTGACGCTCAGCACAGTGCAGAACGGCAATGACTTACTCCTTATAGATACTGATAGGAGCAAACTTTCGCAGATATCATCGTTCTCTCTTTACCGAACGCGCGGCACATCCTGGAGTGCAGAGGCAGGGTACTGATGACGAACGTCTGCTCAATGGCGCGGCTGAAGCTGCGTGGGACCCTTCAAATAGCGATAACCCTCTGACGGGGAGTCTGGCCACCAGCATGGAGCAGAGCGCCTTCTCAACTCCTGCTACTGCTCGCATCTTGATGGCTTACGTCGCCGGTTCGGCTATTTCCGTTAACTTGAAAGTTTTTTGCGACGAGCTCACTAAAGACTATTCATTCTAGATCTGACTCTTGGGCTTCAGAGCTTATATCTCCTAGTGAAGCCTCGTGATAACAAAGTAATCGATAAAGATGATGTGGTCAAGGCATACTCTACATACTATAAGTCGGAGACTCGGAAGAAGGTTCACGATGCCATCACCGATTGGATTGGCGATGAGGAAGTGAGTGCAAGTTCTCAATTCAGATCGTCGTATGTTGACTTACCGATCGATTTTTAGGTATTGAAGGCTTGGAAGAGAGAGAAAGCATCTGATCGGGTCAAAGCCCTTGTTGAAGAGAATAGATTCGTCAGTGTGCTTCACGACGTTGATGTTTCCTCGTCTGAAAATGATCTAGAATCTTCAAGATCTATTCCAAGCCGGTTCTGAGGTAAGTGGCTTCCGGTCATGCCACTATCTCGCTGAGAAAGATATGTAGCCAAACATGTTATGAACAGACGCGCGACACAAACAATGTTGGTTAGCTTTCTCTAAGTTTCTGGAACCTCGCTTTCATTGTGGTCTCTAGTTCTATAATGATGTGTTGGTATTACAATGCTAGTGTTCTATGCTCATGCAATCAAAACTGCTCAAACCCAAGTCTATCGAGTCTCTTTATAGTAGTAATAGTCTTCGCGCTCAGTCGGCTCTTTAAGAAGCCACATTCCTCTATCTTCCGAGACCACCTTATGATTTCTCGCGTTCTCCATCAATCCGTAGATCTCTTCGGAGAGTGATTGACCGGGACATGGTCTGGGCGCGTCGAATTTGCGGTAGCTGTCTCCGGTGCGCGCGTGGCGTCTGTCGCGGAAAAGCAACATTTTTTGTTGTCGGTCGTCGACGATGGTAATGGGAAGACGGGGGGTTGGAAGACGGTCGGGTTGGACGGGGTATTTGACCTTCGAAGGACGTTTATAAAGACGAGGGAGGTATTGGGTGATGGACGAGCAACTGCAAAGGCAAAAATATATAAATATCAGCGAGTGGCAGATGCGTTAAGAAAGATACTTACAGTCTCGTCTTTTCGACTGGGATGACACCCCAACCTGCATACCATGCTGGAAATCCATGGCCGTCATGGTCGACGACGAATTTATCATGGTAGCCGACGAGGTCGGTACTATAGAAGACAAATCCATAGTAGGGGATGTTGGTGTCGGGATGGAAGAATACTCGTATCCTGCGAACGAGCATGAAGAGAGAGGAGTAGAAGACGGCTTCGGTGTTGGAAGACTCAGGCATTTCGATGGATTGCAGGATGGCGAATAAAATCCCTCCTCCTCCATTCTCTTTTAAACTACCTCCTCACAGTGGCAGGAAATGAGGAGAGTACAACGATGCCCACAGACATCTTGGAGGCATGCTGGTAGTGAGGGTTCTGTAGGCGTGCCTCCCATAATTTCCGACCAAAAATGAAGGTTGCTTTCTGACGATTTCGCCATCAATGAGACTTGTGGGTCCTATCTCGATGATCAACAATGGGAGTCGTAGGAATTAAGGTGCTCAGAAGGGTGGCGAGCCGGGAGGCATGGTTGTTGGCGACGGATAATCTTATCGCGTGTGGCTAAAATTGAGCCTTGCTTTCTGGATCAACAACGTTAAACGAACTTTGTAGGTCCATTGTGTAGTGATCGAAATTATGCGGGGCAGAAAAACGAGGAGCTCGGAAGTCCTGTGAGCATGCTGTTACAAACGATCCGGATTTGATTCCTATTCGATATATCCGGATATGAGGTTTGCTTTCTGGAGGTTTGGAGGATCAAGAACATTGTGGGTCCAGTGGCCTGCAAAAGAAGCTTGACGTTGGCATTTTTTCCGGAGTTTCGGAAAATCATGATGATTGTGGGTCCAGTCGGGTGTGGCGAAGCGAGTCTGGAAGCGAGCTTAGGAACAGGATTTTCCGGTCCGACGACATTCTCCTTCCCAGAGGTCCCACAGCTTAGTCGCGATTAATCCGAGTACGTAGACCACGATAAATCAGAGGGCGATGTAAGCAAGAGGACATAAGCGAGTTCGGAGATAAGAGTTTAGGACCGCGAAGACAACGCGACGAGCTGTGGGAGCCTCTGGCACAAGATGACATCCGTTTCCGATCCGAA
>KV428107.1:0-95947 GCA_001632355.1 Sistotremastrum suecicum HHB10207 ss-3 | reverse complement strand
GTTGCCAAGAAGGGATGACATCAACACATACAGTCTGCTTCATATGGCACTCTGGTAGACCACCTTTTGAAAGGTTTACTTATATTTTTGACACATGCTAAGGCTAGAGTCTTCCTGTTCTGTTTGATCGAGCAGAATCGGCTCAGTCTGCGTTCTGCAAACCCCTTGCTGGCCTGTCTGGGACTGTCTGGCCTGACGCAGGCTGCGCCAATTCTGCTCGATCGAACAGAATAGGCCAGAATGGCACTCTGGCGACGCCCATTTGCTCTGCGGAGTTTCAAATAATTTCCTAATCCGGCTGACCTTGGGCGCTAGGGCACCTAACTCTAACATTTTACAAATGCAAATAAGGGTAGTTAATGAGTCTGTTAAGATTTTTTGATGATTTGGTTGATTAATGTTTGATCGGAGTTTGAATCAATTTCCTAATTGGGCGAACCTACCTCGGCTAATGTGGTTTCGTGACCCACCAAAGCTTTAAAAAAGACTAGTAAATGACAACATTGGGACTGTGGTGTAGCACACTTTCCATTAGTAGCATCATTTGAGTCCCGTAATGGAATGGACCCCTAGCCTAAGCGGAGTTTGAAATATTTCCTAATTAGGCAAACCCACCTCGGCTAAATCGATATACGGACCCACCAGACCTTTGAAAAAGACTAATAAATCGTAGATGACTTGACGACGATAAGGATTATGTGCCTGCTCCAACGTGGTTGCCACAAAGACGTTGGCTCCCGTTTAGATCGGGGAAAATCGGCCGAGTATAGAGATATTGAGGAACGGCACCCTCGGCGGGTTTCTCGAGCGAATAGCAAAGACATTGTAGAAGCTAGTGGGCGCGCTGAAGATGCAGGGTCGAAAAGGTGTCGAGAGAATGTAGTTTCCATAGAAAGGTATATTGGCAAATGTATAAGAAGAACGAGGAGACGCTCGAACCAGGCGATGAAGTCGACCGGTGAGCTGAATCGACGGTGCAGTGCAAGAGCGCAGTTGAGCTATAAGAAAATTGGCAGGTGTCATACCGGACAAAGAAAAGGCAGGATCTAGACGAGCAAAATCAAATCTGGATACGATCGACGAGAGTGGAGAACTAGAACTGCGGATAAACGCTTACTCGATTCGATCGGGAGGTACGATCGGAAACCGGAGGCCGGCGTGCCGAGTTCCTGGTTCCCCGCGCTACTTATACAAAGGCTGTAAATCTGTTGTTCCATCACTTTTTCTTTCGCTGCTCTGTCGACGATGCTCTCCACTGCTCAACTGGACGAACTAAGAGACGCTGTGTCGACTGAATGTCAAGTTATACCGAGAGATGCGGATGAGTTTATCGTTCATGCTAGGGTCTTTAATGGAGAGATTCAGTCTGACGCGAAGTTGCTCGTTCGACCTGCGTTCGTCAAGGATGTCTCAGAGTACGTTTCTATCTGTTTCAAGGACTTCACTGACCTTTCATAGGACCGTGAAGTTCGCCAGGAGACACGCGCTTTCAGTATCTATTAAAGCCGGCGGCTACGGCATTGCGGGATATGCTATCCAGGGCGACGTCATCCTCGACCTTCCACTCCTCGACGACATATCCTACGAAGTCCCATTCCCAACGACCGAATATAATGATTTCCCATACACGCAAATACGAAACATGCCGGAGAAGGGGACGAAAGGCAAAGGGAAGGTCGTTGCCGGGTTGAAGAGACGTCGAGAGGACCTCATCGTAGCTACCCCGACGAACATCGAAGAGTCGCCCATTGTCGTTCCTACCCCAACTCCTAGCTTCAAGAAGCGACGTGACGAACCTGTACCTATTCCGGAATCTCAAGCAACCGATCCTTTCGCCTATCTCGACGAGCCGGCCTCCACCACCCCCACGAACTCTGCAACCACGGATTCCCAGGGACCCTTCTCGCTCTTTTCTCAAGCACAATTCCAACTCCCTTCGAATATCCAGTCACTCCTAAACCCTTCGTCATCGGGATCATTCCCATCTTCATCATCTTCCGGCTCCGGCTCGTCAGGCTTAGGCCATTCATCCATTTCGACATCCACATCACGGTCAAATTCCGATCCCAATCCCCAGCCTTCATCAGAATGGGAAGATTCAGATGGCAATCCCTTACCCGGGTATCTCCCTACAACCTACACCGCCCATTCTGCTCAATTACCCCTTCCCACCGCCTCGTCATTTTCATTCCTCCACCCTCCATCAGACTTCGACGACCCATATTCTTATCCTCCTTTCAATTCGGCACTAGTGGGAACTGGAGCAGCGAGGAAGACGAGAGTTGAGCCGGTGCATGATTTTGTGTATGTTACGTTCTCTGCTGGGGCGAAGCAGAAGGATGTGGATCGATATATGAACTCTCAGAGAGTTCCGGGGAGGATTGTCGGCGAGAGGGATGCGTCGAATAGTGATGGGGATATTGGTATTCCTTACCATGTCCCGTTGTACGTCTCTTTCCTTCCGTCTTACTGTCTGAACGAGGCTGATTTTATATTGGGAATTGTAGTGCGGCTCATCCTGTTGGATCATCTGTGATGCTCCTAGCAGGCTTCGGCTTCCTCTCTCGTCTGCACGGTCTCTCAATCGATGCGCTCGTCGAAGTCGAATACGTTCTTGCGAGCGGTGCCGTCATCACCGTCAACAAATTCGAACATCCAGGTAATTCGTCTAGCTTCGATCTTAATCGTGATATTAACTTTAGGGCCTATAGATTTATGGTGGGCGATTCGAGGATGTGGCCCCGCCTTTGGCATCGCCACGCGATACAAAGCTATGGCTTACCCCGTTCCGCAAGTATTCGCCGGTAACCTCGTCTAGTACGTCTCTCATCTCCTCCTCTCTCATTCGCATCTCATCAACGTCTTCTATCTCTAGTACATTCCGACCATCAACCGCCGGCTCCCTCCTCCGTCACGTCCGCGACGTCGTCAAATCCGCCCCCCAAACCCTCTACACAAACACCCTCTTCACAGCCGGACCCGAAGGCGCATCTCCCATCATCGCCATCCAAATGTGTTTCATCGGATCCCAGGCTGAAGGTCAAGAATGGCTGGATGTTATTAGTTCGTGGGATGGGGAGAGGTGTCTTTTGAATGAGGTGCAGGAGAAGAGTTTTGTGGGGCAGCAGGGGAGTGTGGAGAGGATGTTGAGGGCTCGATGTGAGTTCCTTTCGTTTTCTTTTCTTCATACTCTTCGTCAACCGTCATTCTCCTCCCCATTTCATCATACGATTGAATCTATCGTGCTTCTTCTACCTCTCCCCTTCGACCCATTCAATTCAATCACCATTCACCACGGTCATATTCGACATCGATTATTCTGGAAGCATTTGCTCGGATCGTACAGTTCTTCTTCGATCTTATACCCTTCTCTTCTGCCGTCGTCCGTCTCTAACACAACTTTCGCTTCACAGTCGGTCGTAAATGGTTTATTCGTTCCGATCTCGTCAAAGCACTTCCGGACGATATCATCGCCCAGACTGTTTTGCACTTCGCTAACACCCCCGTCGGCTGCAGTACGTACTTCTTCCTTCATCACAGCTTGTCATCTATCAATCGCCTCCGCTAGCCTGGTTATTCGAATTAGCTGGAGGAGCAGTCTGTTCACCTGATAAAGAAGATACTACGTGTCTTCCGATGGAAGCTCGACAAGCTGGATGGACGGTAGCTGCGTTCCATCAGTGGGAGTTGGAGGAAGATGATCCGAGATGTGTTGGTAGTGCAGAAGAGGTATGTTCGGTCTTCGTTCGTCACCTTGCTCTCGATTAACATTATACCGCAGTGGATCAGCGGTGTATTTAAACCTCAGTCTCTTGGTGGTCCATTCCCAACTGTACGTTCTTTTCCTTATATCCTTCTAAATAATAAATCTCATATTTTTACAGTTCTTGGCCGCCAACGAAACTCCGGAGCGTATTCGTGGCACCTATGGATGGAAGAATTGGACTCGGCTGGTTGAGACGAAGAAGAAATATGACCCGGAGGGGTTTTGGAAACACAATGCCTTTCATGATCTGCTCGTGGGTGATGCGGAGTCCTGATCATGTGCCATTGTACGTGTTTCTTTCCTTTCCAAGTATTCGGCAAATTTTTATGTTCGGAATTTCATTCGGATCTCTTCTCAACGGTTCTAAATGGTCTGTTCATCGATGCGACGGATGCCTTACTGAAAGAGGAATGGCACCTCGCGCCCGACGTCACCACCTTCAATGGATCCGAATAGTTTGTCTAATACTGTTCACATCCGTCGAGACTCACTTTGTCCATATGTCTGGACCTATGTTAGCTGCTTGGAAGCTGTGGCTCGACCTTTGGGTTTGGATGTAGGTTGTGACATACCCGATCAACAGTCCAATACCAACGCGACATGACATGTCGATGTCTTTCTTGTTTCTGTGACTGTCGACTACCGCCTCCCTCCAACATATCCGCGATGTCGACACAATCCAGTATCGACATCCACTGAGCCAAATACAGAACATGCTCGCTATCTCCCTCCAAACAAGTCTATCGATCACGTCTCCACGATACCATCCTCCCCTGAACGACCCACTTTCACTGATCGTCCCAGCAAAAGTTTCATCTTCAGAAGCGGAATATTGGAAGCATTATCTCGACCTCGCTTAGGCCTCACCAATCTGGTTCACGACGTTCGATACCGTAGGTAATCTAATTTCGAGAATTTGTTTTCTGTTTGGCCTCGATGTCGTAGAAAATAAATCTCGAAAAGCGTTCCGTGCACATTGGAGCGGTCATCAAATTCGATCATGAAACAGCAGAAGAAGCGTAATAATACACCCGTACTGTTATCCGTCTTACGTACTCTGTCTAAACTCCCTCTTAAAAATTCGCATATTCCCCTGTTCACCTCGACGCTTGACACTTCTCGAATTTGGGCTGGTCTCAGGGACCTCTCGAATGTGTTCGATGATGTATTGAAGAACCGGATCGGCAGAAGAAAGGAAGAGCGATCAAGACCAGTAATCAGTTCTGGTCGAAAGTGGAGAGATCGGATGAGATCGATCGTCAAGATACATAGTTGGCTCCGCTGTCATATTTCAGATCGGGGCGCCTCGCTCGGAGATCCAAGTAGACTTGATAAGATTCAAGTTCAAGTGTTTAAGCAAGAGACCGGCCGGTACCCCCTGCATAGATATCGAAGAGGATCGGGAGGGAAAGGAGCTCAGAAAAGCGGGGGCTTCCTCGGCGTAGAGCGCACGTTAGTGCAGCTTCGAGTCCGAGGGGAGCTGATTGACAGGAAAGAGGAGGGAGGTCTTAAAGACGGCGATGAATGATCTGTAAGTTTCTGATAGATACTCATAGATTCCCAGAGCAAACGACAGCGAAGTATAAGGCGAAGGATGATGAGGCCAGGTCATGTGACCTTTCTCCCAATTCGAGTAGCTTGGCTCTATTGACGCGTTGTTTGTCCTATATTGACGCGCATCTTTCGTTGGACTGCGAGGCCACCTCACTGCGTTCCGCTTCCACGGCCGCTGAACAGTCATCCTTATGCAGGGTCTATCGTCTCATGACAGGTTAGTCACCGAAGGCCACCCCCCGCAGCACGAATATTAATGAGACAACCCACAGCCGCCGGACGAAGCAACAGGCATCGACCTGCAGGCCTTGAAGTTGAAAGGACTCCTTTCACAAGCAAACAGGGATCCCCCTTCTCCTCAAATCCTAATTTGTCCTATCCAGTCCAGTGCCACAGATAATCTTCGGTCGTTTCGTTCACCGCAAGTCTCTGATAACGCGGATATCTCAATTTTGTGGGGCGATAATTGGACACCAAGAGTAGACGCAAAGAGCTGGATCTTCAGGAACGGGTCGGATTCAGGTTTTGAGTATAGAACTCACAATTTACTATAGGCCGTAGATAGAAGTTGCAAAGTCTAATATAAGCTTGATGGAACGTAAACAAAGGTCTGAGAGGTTCGAGGAAGTGAGTGTGCGACGAGTTCACGAAATGAACGTGATCACGTTGACTTTCGGATCGGAATCCGGAAGCGAGGTCGAAAGGAAGGAGAAGGTCGGAATTGAAGGAAGAGGCGTTGGGCTACGGTGCTGGAAGTCGCACAGCGGGCCTGACCCAATTTTAGCAAGCGAAAACGGTGAAAAAATGATGACCCGTGACTGATCTGTGTCACACTTTTTTCAAGAAAAATATGAAGAGAAAATTCAGGAATAATTGACTGCCAAAAGTCTACAGGTGCTTAAGAAACTTTCAGACCGATCTCACCCTTTTTTCAGTTTTTCCGATAAGAAGCTGAAAATATCGTGAAACTTGAAAAGACGATGAAGAGGTCGTGAGAAATTTTGGACCCTGTGCAAGGTTTTCTCGTTGCAAATAGCATGCTTGTTGGCAGGATTTTTCCATTGCAGAGCACTTGAGAAAGGCCACTCACGCAGCAAGATTTTGTCACAATTTTCTCCTGCTAAAATTTGCTCTGGCCTGCTGTGTCGTAAATGATACTGATGGTCGTGAGATTGTAATCTAAAAGTACTTCGACTTAACAGATCACACTTTCTGTCTTGGAGAGCACGTCTTGTATTCTCTGAAGCAAATCTATCTAGTACATTTAGGAGGCTCTATGAATACTGGAGGCTTCGGAATGCACAGTCAAACGCAGTAGCTACGTCACAGTCAATAAACGAAGGCAAAATAATAAGAAACCACTGAGAAACGAGGCTTACGACGAAAAGGGCTGCAGGCGCTTACGCGTCTTCGGAAGTGGATGTTCAACGCGTAAGCTCGCTCTATGACTCGGAAAATAAATAGAAAGTTGAAAATAAATATCTACGAGGTCTTGATAATATTCTGAAGTCAAAAACATAAGCAGAAATAAATAGAGAAAGAACAGATAAAACAAAATCTATTATGGGGTCTCTACACGATGCTGTATAGAGATTGGAGGTGTTGATGTTGAAAGCTATGCATGTTGGACAGAGGAAGGGGTTTCCGGTGAGGCCGCCTCATACATCGATCTGCTACATGTCCCATCTCGAATTCCTACCAACCCACCGCAATAAATCGATGATCGTCCGTCGACCAACGCTCTCCACATTCCGGCATCCGTCGCAACGCTCAGTCACCAACGAGCAACCCCGTCATGGTCAGACCCCAACGGTATCAACACCTTCGGGTCTCCCTGAAAGGCGAATTTCCTCCATGTAAATTATTGCTCAGAAGTACGTCAGAACGTTGAGGCTCTTATTATGTTGAACGCGAAAGAAAGGGATGTTCGAGGTGAATCGCGGGCGCAGAAGGACAATGAGAAGATATTGTGGGGATATTGTGATGGAGAATCATAACGAGCAATGACATATTCATTTCGAGTGAAGGGTGTTCCTAAACATGTTCAGCAAATGCCACGTTCACGACACTGAGCATATTTGGACATACCCTGAATGATACTACTAGTCTCATGCTGAATCGTCTATTTCGGAAAAGTTGCGAAATCTAATAAATGTTCAATATGGCTCCCGCGGATGTGATAATCGAGTTCGGCATTACTGGGACTGAGATTGAAGGCGTAGAGGACGTGTGGGATTCCGTGAGCTACCGACGTCGAGGAGAAGGTGGATTATATGACAATGGATTGATGGTACAATAGTACGAACCGTGTTATCGTCTTATCCTTTCCTCTATAATTGTACCAACGCTCTGTCCAATCGAGCTCTTGACAGCGCCATCCAAAGCCCTAGTCGATGTGCTGACTTTCGAGGCCAAGATCGTATCCGAGGTTCTCGCCATCCAGAAAACAGATCCCATGTGGGTATGCTCATTCTTCGGCATCGACGAGTCACGAGCCATTATCCGAGATATGTAGCTTCCTGTGGCTGACCGAGTCTTCTACGCGAAAGTAGGGAAGGCGTACTTTCTCGATTCGCAGAAGGAGAGGCCGACGGAATCAAGGAGGAGGAGAGTGGTGATGGTGCTGTCGAGTGAATAGACGAAAGATGCTCCGAAGGGACAAATTCGACGAACGAGCGACTGGCGCTAGACCGCGCGGCACTGGGGAAGAACCTGAGTCTCATAATCCGAAGCACGGCATAGCTTCCCAACACCAATCCAACACCATCTCTCAATAGCTTCCTTTTCAACGTCGGATCTTCCCTTTTCGAAATCCTGACTCGACGAGATCGAAGCCAGAAATGGATGTGATGTTTCCAATGTAGCGTGGGCGGAACAGAAGAAGTGAAAGTTGGAGGGAAAAGAGGGAGGGTATGGCTTGGGTTATGGGGTCAGAGTATCCTCGCGTTACGATAGTACGTTGCCCCTGTACACTTACGACTCAATACCTCTTCATTGATAGAAGATCAAAGAACAAACGTACGAGGGAGATATATGCAAGCCCATACATTTGCTGACGATATGCTCGTAATCCCGGCCATCCGCTCTCGAGTGCAACACTTGGTGCAACACTTCTTCGACTGACACTCCCTCTATCTTCAGTCATGACTGAGAGGCCTTCGAAAGGTCTTCTGCGATGAACGAGTGGTTGACTGTGAAGATGAAGTTCACTTGTATGCCCGAGTTATTGGGTTGGTACCCAATGCAGCGATAAGTTCAACGTACCGCAAGCAAGAGCCGCATGTTACTCAATGATGTCCGACGCCAGGGCACACATCCTTAAATATTGTTGACTAACACAGACCCACAGCGTCTTTGCAGCCAGGATTGAATCCCAAGTAAAAGTTAGAGCGACGTGGAAAGATTTTCGGATTCGATCCTCCAACGTGACAGGGGGATCGGGATGAGGTGTAGATGTTATTAGAAGACGAGGACGAACTCCTAGTTGAAAGTCTCTCAACAAAAGAATCTGATTCCTCGGGTTCCAGTCTTCCGGCAGGTGAGTATACTATTGTCGCAACTGGGAGATCCGTCTACGCAATCGTCGTAGCACGAAATTTGTGGGTTGCGGATGCGTGTTTCGGAAGACCCGGCGGAGTCCAAGCAATCGGTTTCCGGAGCTTCCATTGATCAGCCTGTCTAATTCGCTTTCAAGACCATCTCTTTCGCCTTCTTTGTCTTTAAGGATCCCTTCATATGAAGTAGATACACATGCGTTCAGCATAATTTTCTCATCGTGGATATTCGCTTAATTGAAATGTGAGAATCACAAGATATATTTTTCAAGTAATGGTACCAAATACTACCAACCAGACTCCAATCGATGCGAGACGGCATAAACACCAATCAGTCAGTTCTTTTCCACCGGATTTTCTTCAGTCTCCGTCCCTTCCCCAAAGGACTGGATGAATTTGTGACAAATATGCTCCATGCCCTTGTGCGCAACATGCTGTTTGACAGCTCCGGCGCGTAACTCTTTCCTCCATTCCTGTGCCGTTTTTGGCTGAACAAGACCTTGTCGATACTCATAATCCAGTTTTTGAAACCACGCCTCGTTCCCTTCCGTCCAGTGGCCAACATTCAGACGATTTCGACCCATGTACCAGGTGTTAGGAGGAGGAAAATATGATCGTTTTATCAGGCACGGCCCGGTTGAAATTTTGTACGAAACTGTTTCGGAATTTGTAAGAAAATACCGACTCGTCAAGCAAAATATCACTTACAGCAGTTAACAACACCACAAAGAGCACTCGCAACATCAAATGTCAAGAGATCGTCAAAAACCTGGCCTTCGTATGACGACGACTTGACGTGGAACCCCCAACAAAGCCCATACACTGTGGCGTCAGTTGAAGGTCCATTCAGAACGCTCTCTGCGCCGATATATTGCTTAGCGATGCGCCAAATCAGTCCTCCATGTGAAAGAGCTGCCCGACCTCCCGGTCTGCTGAGTAATCGTGCGCAGTGAGCTTTATAATTCTCGTAATCTTCTGGTACAAATTTGACGTCTTCGGTACGCAACTGCATAGCTTCAGAGTGGTTTTCAAGGACGTAGAACGGAGCACTGGTCGTGGGGAGAGGTTCCCGAGGTGGAGCCATACCCTTGCCTATCACTGTCGCAAACGGGATTCCATGCTCAAGAAGGCCCATCACAGCACTGAAGACAGATTTGTGATGGCGACGATATACAAACACAGCATCTGTTGCCTTAAAGACAACTAGGTCATATGGTGTTTTGTCGTTCGGGTAGCTGATCCTGTAAACGTCGTACGAAGGCTCCTCAGAGCCAGCAGACGATGTACCGTCCGTAGCAGAGGAGGTAGCAGGAGGGATATCACCAGAGATATTGGCATCGGATTTTTTAGCCATTGCAGATCGTGAATTGTGGGGAACCCCGTTCTTTGGTGCCCCACGCATGCACCCTTGAAACATGGATATACTAAATTCTCGTGTTGTCGCTCGAAGCCTGTGGTTTTCACTTTCCGTAAAGAGATCGATGAGATCATGAGAATGATCTGGATACGAGGGCTCCTTCAAAGCATTGACGAAGTCCACCATTCGTTGAGATCCCGGAGGTGGAAGGCCACCATCGTGACGATATCCAAAGTTCTGCATGAGATTTTGCCATTCGTCTTCGGACGCAACGCTGATGGATTGAGCCTGAATAAACCCATAGCGTTCGATCAAAGTTCTGATAAGAGACGCCTGGTCGGTTGTTGGAGTTGAGCAAGACAAGTCCCCATCCTGCGTAACTGGTTCATCGTGACCTGGCTCCTCTGCTACCCACTTCGCGTTTGAGTAATCAACATCCAAGCCGGGTTGATGTAGCTCGTCATTTGGATGGTCTGCCTCAGCATCGATGATCACATCCCTAACACCGTCCACAGACCATTCTCCAATTCGGTGTTTGGTATCGTGAAGCAACGTAGATTCGCTGGTGTCGTTGTATCCCATGCAGAGATGCCACTGGTCTGTGATCGGGTCGTAGAAGCGGTGATGTTTGGGATATTGAGCCCATACATACTGCTTGATGTTGCGATGCAGCGCATGACCCTGAACGTAAGGGCCGTCACCACCAGTCCTCACCCACTCGAAAACCGTGCTCAATGCAAAGCAGAAGTTGCCGTCTTTCTCCTTCATAAGACGAGCACGAGTCTCCCAAGATCGGTGTTTTTCGTCACCGCGCGGAGCCCTTTCCAATTGAGCTTTAATGAGTTTCAAGCTCTCGATGTGGCGAACAAATTCCGGAGCTCCTCGCTCGTCGTAGCCTCTCCGGACCCTCGTCGACACAGTATTTCGAAACTCTTTGCTTTGAATAGGTGCCTGTCCAAACAGGCTCTTCGAGGGAATAAGAGTCCGCAATATGGGGTATTTTCCGAGGATTTCTGGTCGAGACAGTTGCTCAGGCCATCGATAGTAGAGGGGAATCAGCGCATCGATGTATATCTGCGTGATTTGGCTGATTTCTTCGGAAAGCATGTGCTCAACGTTGATGACTGCTCCCACTCGACCTGATCCCACTGCAAACACACTGGCTTGGTAGAAATCACTCAGATACGATGAAGGGATGCCAGCATCTCTCAAAACATAAAACCACTTTGGGAAGACAACTTGACTCTCAGAGATGTTCTCCGAGAGGAGTCTGATCATCAGATAAAAAAATCCTAGCCACATTCGAAATGCCATGTAGGACAAGTGAATGCAACGCTGAGCAATGAGCTCGGTTGCATGCGCTCGTGTGTATCCCAGGGATTTAGGTGTTTTAGGACGGATGAGATCACGAGTAATCATGCGTCGAGGATCCCGCTCCGGCAATTTACTACAGTGATCAAGGAGCAGTCGCACGCATTTGATAACGACCAATTCTACGAACTCCCACTCTACAATGAGATCTGCTCGAAGTCCGACATGCCCTTTATACATCTGGACCGGCCAATTGACGTGGTAGTGAAGGGATTGAAAGAATTTGACTTCGAATATTGGCAGTAGTGGAGTGAGAGGGGCCCATGCGTATGGTGGATAAAAGAGTTGAGGCTGTGTCAAATCACGTATTCTGGGATTGTCTGAGAGAGCAGAGTGATCGAAGAGAGGTGGATCTCGTAGGACGCGAGTAGAATTGAGAGAATAGACAATTTCTCGATCGCCAGGCAAAAAGAACGAGATTCGCCGATCCATTTCTTCCGGATCGGCTTCTCTCGAGAGTCTCATACCCTGCAGCGAAGATAAGAGAGATTGAGAATTCGCATCAGCGGGTGTATCTAGAGCCGCCGGTTTCGAAGGAAGAGTGGATGCGACAGATTGATTACAGGATCTGTCATTACGGCCAGAAGAAGCCGCCGATAGAGAAACTGGACTGCGCTTGTGAGACCCGACGTCTAGGCGCTTAGACGATCGCGTGTCGACGTCGTCGTTGTCCCCTGCATCACGACTTTGCCGTGGGCGGGCCCGGACCTTTGAGCGTACCTTAGGAGCTTGGGTCCTGTCATTGATCGTCTTAAACCCGATATTCGACAAGATGTGATCGTACAATGTACT
The DNA here is from genome assembly GCA_001632355.1 of Sistotremastrum suecicum HHB10207 ss-3. Classification (NCBI taxonomy): domain Eukaryota; kingdom Fungi; phylum Basidiomycota; class Agaricomycetes; order Sistotremastrales; family Sistotremastraceae; genus Sistotremastrum; species Sistotremastrum suecicum. Next base: position 83,553 of record KV428107.1, on the reverse strand, counting down.
CACCCAAATTCAGCCATGGATAAGTATAAGAAGACTAGCAGCAGATAAAGGATACCAAGAGCAGACTCTCGCAACAAGCTGAGAGAATTTGGCCGTTTGATGTCGAAGATATCAGATAGCGAGTCAAACCCAGTCAAGAACTGTCAATCGACGACGTGGGAAAGACAACACCCAGTGCCGTTCGCGATAATATTGAATCCTTCCTTGCCTGGAATTCCAAATGACCGAGCGGGGCCCCCCACTCAATAGGATCAAACGAACCAGGAGACTACACCATATCTCCATCAGCCAGAAGAGTACCGAGATGGACCGTGCTCACGAACAGATCCTTGAACAGATCTAGATAGATCGACACCGCAGGGAAAGGTATGCTTGACGAGGAGTCTACTGAATCGTTACACGATCTCTTCGGAAGCAACTCTAGAATGTATGCACTCACCAGTACTGGATGTCGACGAGACTGCTTTAGACGTCCTCAAACGACAAGCGCCGAAACACGTTGCGAAGCAAGTGTCGGAGTTTGAATGCGTGTTGAGAATGGTGCAGCGAACAAGGATTGGAATGTAGGGCAAAGTATTCCAATACAAAATATACAATAATTCAAGTATTCCACCATAAATGATAACACTTTTGATACATAGGTAATACAAGAAAACATTGAGACAAGATCAATGGCACAACATGAAGAGACCGAGTATGCCGCACCGTCACGCTCATACTAGCATCAATATCAGGGCATGGCTCACAGAAGGACTCATCAAATCTTCAGCGGAACCATGATTGATACCAGAAGGAGGATCGGACTGGTCAAGATTTCGTAGAGTCGACGGCCGTGATGCCGGCCAAAATAAGCGCCTGTAGTGTGATCCACGTTTCCTGAGCTTCCCTTCTTCGCTCAAAGCCTCCCAGAGCATTCAAGGCGGAGAAAAGAGAGTTCGTCGGTGTTGCGATTGACTACAGTCCGTGACACTTTGAAGATCTTTTGAATTTGGATGACCTCGAACATTAGGAGTAATATATACGCTCCAGCCCTTTAGGTTCAATGACGAACGCTTCATCAAATTGAGCGAAAACATGAAGAATGGCGAGCGAGAGACCTCCTAGAAATGAGTATAATGAAAGCCGGAGATCGTGGAGAGTGTTAGAACGAAGTCGAAGCTGGATGACATCGATGACATAAGCTTTGCGAGAGAGGAGGACAAGGGAATTGAAAAGAGGGAGGGGGAGCACTTTGTTTTCGATGCTTCCAAGCGGAGAGGAGAGAGCAGAAACCTGAAGAAGTGCAGCTTGAAGTTTGGAAAGAGCGATCTAAGTGGTCCCTTGATCACTGAATCCAACCCGGAAGTTATGTATGGAGAAATGGAGGTCATGTTCCTGAGCTGAGACGGATAGAAGGGAATAGACACGCTGAAGGTCATTGAAGGGCAAACCAGATCATTTCCTGTACCCTGTGGGCAATTTCGCCTTTTGAATCAGCTTCGCAGTCGGTTGGCAGAACGCCTGGAACTGTGATAGGAAACTATCGATAGCAGAATCACCTTAAGAATTACCGAGTATACGGATAATATCTGAGAAGATGAGTTATTTCAGTTTAAAGCTCACAGGTATCGCTCGAAAAGCTGGAAAAGGAACGTCGAGACTTCAGCTTCGGTAGCAAGCGGCGGCGACGAAGAGCAGCAGAGATAGGATAGTCATGTCGATAATTTTTGCAAAGACGAGTATGGTTCAGCTGAGCGTTCAGGAGTTGTTGAAAGCGAACGTACAGTGATAAAGACGCTCGCTGATTGATGCTACAGTTGAAAGAATGACCGAGCGCTTTCAGCTTCGGTGAGCCAGTGACAGAATTTTTGACGAAGGATAAGCCGAAGATGTGTCCTTGAGTCAATGCATACCTCCCCCTGAATATCTGCCACCGCTTGAAGTTCGACAGTGCCTCTGGCAATGAGCTTGGCATAAAGATTGCGCTTGGCGAAGTCGAAAGGTAATATCGTTTCGGCAACGACGACAACGAATGACGATCTTCAACGTTGTGAATTACTGTGTCAAATGTCCTTGGAATCTTTTAGCGCGAATCTCAGTCGTGAATAGATTGCCAGAGATCTTCCGGAATCAGCTACCGCTTGAGGCTCGGAGTAGAGATGTAAATTTGGAAAGCCGATGGATTGCATCGGGGGATTGCTGCAACAGTTGCACAGGATGATGATGGACACACCGACATCACAGTGTTCCTGGAACAGCCTTGATTATACGCGAGGAGGGAGTCAGGCAACGAACACTGCATGCCAAATCAAGCCGGGGAGGCGATGCTAAAGCAAAGTATAGAAACTCCGCCAAACTCCGACTCATCTCCTGATCACGCACCACCCTCGTCCCAGAACCTCAGCCCATTCTCGCCCGTTACCCATCCAATTAATTCAATGTCAGAAATCCGACGCAAGCTGGTCATCGTCGGCGACGGTGCTTGTGGAAAGGTTAATCGTCGCCCATCCATTCAACGTTATCGCCCAAGCTAACGTTCCATTTGTCCTCCAGACATGTCTTCTTATCGTGTTCTCCAAAGGAACGTTCCCTGAGGTGAGTCTCAGACATTTCGGGAAGTTGGAAAGAGTCGCGAGAGGTCGTTGGCGGGGTCGTCGTCGTTGAGCTGCGTGATATTGAGAACGCCGGGGCCGCGGGTCGATGACGAATGAATGGGCGCTAACATGGGATCTGGCTTTATCCAGGTCTACGTCCCTACCGTGTTCGAGAACTACGTCGCGGACGTAGAAGTCGATGGAAAGCATGTCGAACTCGCCCTCTGGGATACGGCCGGCCAAGAAGATTACGATCGACTCCGACCTCTCTCCTACCCCGACTCCCATGTCATCTTGATCTGTTTCGCAGTAGACAGTCCCGACTCCCTCGATAACGTCCAGGAGAAGGTACATCTCGTCCCGTTTCTTTTTGAAGACGCTTCTCTAATGTCGTGCTCGCGTGCTCTATAGTGGATCTCCGAAGTCATGCATTTCTGCCAGGGTCTTCCCATTATCTTGGTCGGTTGTAAGAAGGATTTGAGACGTGATCCTAAGACCATCGATGAGCTGAGGAAGACCAGTCAAAGACCTGTAACGCCGGAAGAGGTGCGTCGTCTCCTAATCTCACACTACGATCTCATCTTAATCTTGCATTTAGGGCATGGCTGTTGCTCAAAAGATCAATGCGAGGCATTATCTTGAGTGTTCCGCAAAGACCGGCGAAGGAGTTCGCGAAGTCTTCCAATACGCGACTCGCGCTGCTCTCCTGAGGCAATCCAGACCCAGGAAGAGCAAGTGCCTTATCCTGTGATCGGGAGACCTTCAAGTCTTTTGTTCTGCACGCGTCAACCCTCTTCCCATTTTACCCTTTCAACCACGTCGCTTTACCTGAATGCTTCACACTTCATATATTCCCCGTCATCTCGTGTTGTTGCTTTTAAAGGATTCTTTTTGTCTTCTTTCTTTCCTTTTTGATTGTCGCGTTTGCATTCTATCTGCAATATACTTGGGCTCCTTTTACGCTCGTACTGCACCTGACGTTCGTGCCGAAAGGCTTAGCGTATTCCGCAACAAGTCCTCGCGCAAGAAGCTGAGCCGAGATCGGCACGTTTCGGCATGCCCACAAATGAGCTATCTCCGTAAAGCCGAGCCTGCTTGAGTAGCAGCGACCATCCTGATATCATTACGAGACGAAACTACGAAAATCCATACCAATACAAGATCAAAGCCAAAATCAAAATCAACATCAGAGCAGAGAAGATCAGTGAACCCTTTTAAATTGCGTGAATTCCGTCATCACTGCAGCGCAACGCAATAATCAACATTCGTCGTCTCCGTTTGATGATTCCCCCACCACTGATACCAAACATCAGTTCAAGATATCAGATGTTATGATGGACAACTGACCTGAGGGAATGGTCGAGATTTTCCACTTGCTCCAAACACCGCGAAACTCAGAACGAATAACATGATCTGAGCACCTCCATCGAGCGCGCCACCAAGAAGATAGTTATATTTTCGGAACCAGCCAGGATGTCTTCGTCGAAGATAAACTTGAGAGATAACACCGGTCAGGACGGTCGTCGTGATCACTGATGTAACACCCAAGGTCATCCATTGAGCATACTGCGTAAAGATAGCGTTAGCGATGACGAAAAGAGTAGACAAGGTTGAAGAGACAAACTTGGTAGATGAGAGGGAGGATGATTTTATCGACGGGTACAGGTCCAATCCGAGGCCACCTCTGCGAAGTATGATAAGTAAGAATATTGAGTATACGACTCGGGAAGAATGCGCACCTTCCAGATGAAATATTGCACGACGGTGGGAATTGCGCCGAAGAGCAGGCCAAGAGGGACCCAAATATATTTCGAATGTATCCCAAAGACATGGCCGGCAAGCGACCATGTAACTGCAGAAGAATTGAGATACTACGAACCCTTAGCTTGACTTTTATCCAACGAGTCGAAAGAATTTACCTGAACGGTAGCACCGCTCCACACGTTTGTGCCAACTGGATCGAGAAGAAGCTCCCGATGAGAAGCTATGACAGATGCCATCACAGCATAATTGATGAACACTCCGAAGACCGTTCCCCAGACTTGGGTGAGGAACATGACGCGAGGCGGGATCTTGACTGAAATAGCACGGCAAATCAGACATCGGAATACATCCAAAGATGAAAGACGTACGATACTGTCCGACTTTCAGATCTCCCGCTAGAGTGATGGCAGTATTGACGGCATCGTGCGACCACATCCCGAACTATCAGAGACGGTCAGTCAGTTTTCGGCGCAGAACGATGACGTCATTCTCACGTAGAGATTTGCCACCGGCTTTCCTGGGAACAAAGCACCGGCGACGATTTTGAACAGTTGGTTCGTCGAAATACCATTCCCCATACGCGCGAGGAGGAGATTCGAAAACGGGGTAATGAACGCTGAGATCACCTTGAGTCATCGCTCGGTACAATCAAGGGTGTCCATACCTCCCATAATCAAGGCGATTAAATATCCCCAGGCCGGTAAGGTCGTGTCACCGTGAATCACGACGATTAGACCTGTGAGGAAGACGTCAGAGGACCATGTTATAAAAGCAACGTCGACGCGTACCAGCGAAGAAGGCGAATGCTAAGAGTATCGTATACCACCACCACGGGACTTCTTTATATTTCTTATTCATCGCAACCCAGTGACGATCTGGTTGTGTCTGGTTGACAGCGCTGCGGAATGATGCGATCACATAAGGTCCCCAGAAGAGTGTACAGTGAGCGATAAGGCCCCCAATCTAATCACGTATTCGTGTCAGAGATAAATTCGGTATGGAGGAGTATGTCGACACACCGCCCAATTCGAAGCCATCAAAGACCACACGTAGCTACCAGCGAGACGGGGAAGCCCAACTTCTTCAAAAGCGGTATTATTCAACGTGAAGGTAGGACCGAAGACCTGAGTCTGATTGTATGGCGTGGGCGAATCGGGATTGAATATAGACGAAGTCAGCATCGGAAGTGATTTAGACTGCGATAACACGTCAGATCAATCGTCGCCGATGGATTTTGAGGAAGATCACTCACATCCCAACTATTGGAATAGTAAATTCCTGCGACCGCCACATAACATATCACATATCCGATCCACGAATTGGCTACAATTGTGTAAGAATGGCATTCGGGAACTCAGAAACCCACCCTTACCTTGTTGAACAAGAGGCAGACTCATAAACTCGCTTCCGATGTACGCCCAATCAAAACTAACAGACAACAATCCAAGTCCTTCATTCCCTTCCGCTCCGCCGAAAATATTGGTGAATACGGCTCGGGTGGCAGGGGAAGCGTGTTGAGATGCAAGACAGGGAATCGAGAAACCGTTCAGCAGGGGGAAGCTAAATAACATGCATTGAGTATAGTTACGAATGAAGCGCGACTTTGCATTACATATATTCGGGGAATATCTCCCAGATTGCCATTCCCGTCAGCGACACCCAGAACAGCTTGAGTCTCTTCGACGTCAGAGATCGATCCCAATGTAAACCTATCACGAAGTTAGCACCAGCTCGAGCTCGAGGAGGATCGGAACGTACTTTGAAACGTGACTACAGTCGGCAGCTTCTCCCAGTACACCATCTCACTCGGATATACTGTCAACGGTCTCAGCAATCCGACCAAACCGTATCCGAAAACGGCAGTTGAGAATGTAGCAAATATAGCAGTGAGGGCCTTCACATCTGTATCGTAGAAGAGCTACACATTGATCAGTTCTGGGTGTTTGGAAGGCCAAGAGGCATCGCAATACCTTTTGTACGGCAAAATTATTGACGGCTTGGGAACCTCCAGATGCCGTCGTAGCAATAAGAGTTGCCACTGCGTGCTGTACAGTGACGATATCCGATCAATGACGATTCAATGATCATCGAAAGAACGTGCACCTCTTTCAGTCCGAAAGGTCCAGGGTTAATAAACCTCATCGTTCTCCCTAACCATCCCCACCGACTCGATTTTTCCAAGAATGCGCCGGTTGGCAAGAGAGACCATATTAAGCCGAACGAATACGTGAAAAGTAACAGAAATACGCCAGAGATTGGCACGTCGACAGGCTTAAAGACGTATATTTGGTTCACCGTCGCACCCAGTCCAGCGACGCATGTTCCGATGAACAAGGAACGAAAGGTAAGTGATGGATCTTCGTCGTCTCGAACATCCACAGCGTAACTGCATCCATGTAAGCCACCATTTCACGAAGACTAGCAAAATTCACTCACTTCGAGACGTCCTCGCCAGTCGAGATGATGGGCTCGCCCTTGACCCAGTCGGAATCCGGAGTTTCCTTCTCTGGAGAAACCACGTCATTAATGCTGGTCCCTGAGTCAGACTTCCAAGCCTTCTCGTCTTCAGCCTGCTTGCTCGTTGAAGGTGTTAGCCCGGACAACAGAACGGGAGGGTCTGCGTCGACGGCCATGGGCACGGGAAGATGGGAGAGATGGGGAAATATTCTAGGGGGCCGCCAGAAGCGATATAAGGCGACAAGGCACTTTTATTGTGCATCTCCGGGACCCTGTCCTTTGCACCGAGCGCTCCCGATTAGCGCCTTCCTATAGGAGGCCATCATGACACGATCATGTTATAATCCAGCCGACCTTCAAGGACGGAACACTATATGAGCTCTTGAGCTTTCTCTCAACCATCTTAATTTTCTTTGGATTTTTTCTCGTCCAAATCGTCCTGGAACAGCTCTCAAATTAGTGCATTCGCATTCATCTCTATCAGCGCCTCTTTAGACGAGGCTTGATCCACTGTTCTCATGGGTTTGCTGAATGGGGTCAACCGACACATATGATTACGCTGCGCAACGTCGAAGTACGCTGGATCCCAAAATAGGCTGTCGTCGTTCGACTCATTCTCCTAAATGAATTGACAAGCGACGGTCACAGCTTCTTCCCGGTCCGCTTCGTGATCGAAATGCAGGTACTACACCCTTGGCATCGCTCTCGTTATCGATAAGAGCCTCATCTTTACAAGCACATACATGGAGTGGTATAAACCTCGTCAAGTATCAATTCAAGCAAACACCAACAGGAACAAAGGAGAAAGTCGATTGTTTTGTTCGAACTAATCATGATTCAGACAACCCAGTAACACGTCTCTTCGCCACGCTCCACACCTTTTGTATAACTTTGTAATGTGTCGTCCCTAACTTTCCATCCCGCAGAAGACCAATTGGGACTAACAGACCTCCTTGCAGATCAAAAACGAGCTTCTAGCGAACATCTGAAACAGGAACATGAAGGGGAAATCCAGGGCTTATGGGTCCGAAGATCCGAGAACCGGCGGTCGTGAGAGCTTTATGTGTGTAACGAATTCAAATGTCACGCGTGACACTCCTTGCTCTCGCTCTCACCCTCGACAAGTCGTTCCTTTCGCTATCTTCGTGGCGACAACTCCTAGCGCTGTTATGCTTCTTTCTACCAGACGGTGAATTGGCGTCGACCCTCTCTTCTAGCCTACTATTCTTTTAGTCACGCGAATACGTAGTGGGTGACAATGTCAGATGGTCTCTGCACACACTAGCTTGCTCTCGGTGGCTGAAATCAGGCCTTTTCATACGTGTTCTCCACACATCTACATATTGTAAAACTGTGCCCAGCTGTTGGCTACTCAATGATATGGAATCATGCATTTGCGCAAGTGCCCTGTCGATCCATTCCTTGAAGAGCGAGGAACCTCCAAGGATGTCTCTGAGCCGCTTCTGTCTGGTTGCTTTGTGCATCGGATTCTAATTACTGTTGCGCCTAAGCCTCTCTGCTCCGTAGCTCCCTGCTCTCAACAAATGCTCTCGGAAGTTCTTACCGGCCCGGTCTCGAACCTCGGCAGAACTGAGGGGTCGAGTTATTACGTTTTCTATGCACCCGCGTCTCGTGAACCATCGTGCTCCATTGCGCAAATATCTCACAAAGCTTCCTTCCAAATCCTCGGAAGCTAATAATAATAATCGCAGAGGCGTATATAAGACTGTTGCAACGTCACAACTTTACAACGCAAGTCTGGCACCATGCTTTTCTCTCTAGCAACCTTGTTCCTAGCTCCGTTCCTCGTTTCAGGCACACCAGTCCTCGAAGAACGAGCGACGACGTATCCCCTGATATGCGGCCAATGGGATACCACCACCGCGGGAAATTATGAGCTCTTCGCTGATCTTTGGGGCTCGGTACGTATTAGCCATTCCTATTCTCTCCGAGACGTTTCTCACAAGTTTGTATAGTCAGGAGCAACTGGAGGTCAATGTTCTCAAATCACGGCCTTGAGCGGTAACTCCATCGCGTGGAAGACGAACTGGACATGGTCTGGAGGAAGCGGCGGCGTCAAGAGTTTCTCGAACATTCAACAAAACCTCAACATCGGCAAACAATTGAAATCCATTCAGAGTATACAAGTATGTTGTTCGCTTATTCGGCACTACATTCCATCTAAACTATTTCCCAAAGGCGTTCTGGAAATGGTCACAGAGCTCCACAGGAACAATCGTGGCAGACATCGCATTCGATCTCTTCACCGCAAATTCCGTAGGAGGCGCTAACGTCAACGAAATCATGATCTGGCTAGCAAACTACAACGCCGGTCCCATATCATCTCAATACAACTCTAACGGTACTCCGAAGCCCGTCGCCAGCAACATTACACTCGCCGGAAATGTCTGGAATCTATATTCTGGATCTAACGGAGCCAATAACGTGTTCTCATTCTTGCCGGCGAAGACGGGTCAGACTATCACTACCTTCTCAGGAGACATCAATACGTTCTTCCAGGTATGTTGTGGCTCACCTTTTGGATTACGTTTTACTTACTCAGATGTTGCCTAGTACTTGATTGCGCACGAGGGGGTTAGCAACACTCAATATTTGGTCACCGCACAGGCTGGTACAGAACCGACGAGTGTAAGCACTATATCATCTCATCAATCCCTTGCCGTACTGATCCGTTATCGAAGGGGTCGGCTATCTTGACCACTGCCAATTATAGCTTAGCAATCAATGTTTGAGTCGGTTGCCGGCGCGCAGATTATGTATTTCTTAACTTCGTAGCTCGAAGATACATATTTGAAGTCTGCTTCGCCTGGAGCATCAGAGGTCTGGGGTATCCTCTCAACCCAGTCTTCATCTTCCTCCCTTTTGCTTTGGACTAAGGTTTCCGAAAGCTCCTTCGGAGCTCTGCGCGCCACGAAAATCTTCGATTGTCTAATAGCAGCTTCTCCACCTGAACAACTCCCCTCATGTCTCTAAGAACGACGACGCAACTGCTGATTTGGGACCACTGCAGACTCGAAGGCTCACCTGATCCCGAAGAATCGTAGACGAGCTTGAGTATACGATAAGGGAAAGCCCAGCTTTAACACCTCCGATCGTGTTCAGTTCCTTTCCTACAAAGTACTGACTGTATGGAACATTGCCCTGCTACGTCGACACTCTTATCGATAGATACGAAATTTCTAAATCAGGTATCAACAAGAGGAGTTAGGACGGTGCGATCACTAGGAAGAAATATTAAATACCACACGATCCTACCGCTGCGCTATCGTAACCATGAAGTCCTAATTCTTCTTCGTCATTGGATTTTCGTGCTTAAGCATGAGCGTTTCCGCTTCACCACAGACCTTACCCCCATCCTGCACCTTCAGCAGCACAAATAAGAATGTGCTCCTTATTTACCACAATTCATCGTGTCCATCATTCCACTGATATCTCACCTCTACAGATGTGTATCGATCAATGCACCGACTGTTGTATTGAATTCCGCGGATTTCCATGTCCTGTTGCGAATTGTGTCAAGACCGAGTGCGGTAAGTAATATCACTCGTTACAAGGTCGAATGCGCCGGATTCTAATATCGATCATCATCTCTTAGCTTTCAGCTAATTCGCTTGTCCATAATGCCTAGGCTTTCAATCGCATTCGGATGGAAGATTGCTTTAGTTGAACAGTCACTAATCATGTTGCGACTATGATTTTGCTGAAAGTACGAGCAAGATAACGCCGTCTACTCTACATATTGACAATGAGGTTTCGAAATACGATTATCGACATTGCGATGAATACTTCTCATTCAAAATAATCATGGTTTTGAATCCGAACTGCCGAAGCAGGAAAATGATGCAATGATACATATTGATGTTTATTATTCGAGCGGTATGAGGTAGGATGGGTACGACACAAGGCTACATGGTATAAAGTGGTGGTATACAGGGAGGATTCCGATTATGATGCAAGACGACGAGCAACGAATTTAGGAGTTGATGTCCTGGTTGGCCTTTCCGGCATCATGCTGAGCATTGCCTGCGGATGATAATGAGCGTCACGTAGTATAACAGCGAAGGAAGCAAAACGTACCAGAAACTTGTTGAGACTTGTCGCCAGTGACGGCGCCGACAACGGAGTCCTTCTTGCCCTCTACACGATCGATGGTACCCTCGGCGTAACCCTTAGCCTGAGCGGCTGTAAAAAAGCGATCAGATTCCGAACGATCATCGATAAGATAAGATGCCAAACGTACCGTTGTACTCGGCTTCACCCTCAGCGTGCTCTTTCTTTCCGCTGTTTGACCAGTCAGAAGCACCAGTCGCGTTGCCGATGGCCTCGACGACGGTTCCCTTCAAGCTCTGTACATCATCGAGATCAGTAAGATTCATCCTATGACGGCGTGGATATACATACGTGGTATTGACCGGAAGTCTTGGTGGGCTCGTTGGCGGAAGACATTATGATTTGATTGAAGTGGAGTTTGTGAGAGAAGAAATGGGTTGTTTGTTTTGATGATAGAATTCAGCGTCGGTGGGCTGGTTTATATACTGCGCCTCCCCTAAAAAACTGGAACGTTCCAAACGTATCAACGCGTCATGACACGTTCAGCGTCATGGAGCGTACAACAATGACGCGAGAAATGGCGAACGGGAGGCACACTTTGTGGGTCATGACGTCACCCGATGGAGGAGCGGGAGCATCGCAGCCGATCGCACGTGATTCTCATGACGCATCGGAGCCCGGAAGGCGTCTCGGCCTTCACGGAACAGAGGAGAAGTTGCGGAACATCAAATATTGTAGCAATTTATCTGCAATGCGATCTATTCGACGGTCAGCAAGGTATCGATACAAGTGATTACATGTCATTTACAGGAGGTTCAGTAATGAGGCTCGCTCGGACCCACTATCCACTCGTCCGCATCTCCCGGAGTTGGACTCCTGTACTTATTCCACCGCGTCACATCCCAAGGACTATACAGGATAATCTCGGTGAGGGTATCCGAGTAATATGCCATCTCAAAAATGAGGGCTTGAATCATCGTCATCGCAGGCGGATGGAAATGCGCAATAGAAACCGCGATCGAAGTCAAGCTGTACATCTTCTGCAAAGGGTTCAACAACAGGTATCGCTAGCATCGGAATGAGTATATGATTGGTCCTATATCAACGATAGCACTCACATCGTTTCGCGGAAGCGCGAGTTTCGAAAGGAACGCCAACGACGGCAAATGTCTCGCACTCAGTTCCATGACCCGGACCGATATCCTCTCAGTAATATGCACATTCTCACCAATATGCAACTCCTCCACCGGCCCCGTCGACTTCCCGAACGCCTCAAAGAGCCTCCCCAACCCCTCATACAGTCTATCCTCCGCATGCGCTCCATGCGTATTCAAAACAGTTGACTGATTGAACTGCGCGAAATGCGGAAAAGTCGCCTTGATAACCTTGATCGGCCTTCCCGGAGCCAGAGCACAAGCAAGGTTCAAAGGAACGTCGATTGTCTTCAAGCGCGGCAATGCGACTGACGATAAGTCCAGTCGGATGTGGGAGATGGTAGTAGTGGTAAGAATGTTCGTGTCCCATTCGGAGGAATCCATCATCATCGGGGTGAAGACGAAGGATACGAGCTGATCTTGCGTCTCGAGGAAGCTTGCGACATCCGGGTCCCACGTCGTGCGCAAAGACAGTTCCTTCAACCGGAAAGGATGGATGGGAGTGACAGAAAGCATTGTAGGCGAAGACGGCGAAGAAGGCGTAGGTTCCGTCTCCATATTATTTGATGGCGTCGAGGCTCGCGCAACGGTCGAAGCATTCGCGGTGGAATTCGAGGATGTTGACGCCGATTCCAGAGGAAGAGGAATGAGGATTTCCGTATGCCCCCCAGCACCGCTGACGAACAACACCTCCAAAGCGCTCAACTCACTCAACGCCCTCCTCAACACCTCCCAATCCCAATCTCTCCCATCAGTCCCTCTCCCTCCCGAACTGGGCGGATACACATAAAGGTTCCTCACAAGCTTCGAGACTCGAGGCGTCTCCAAAAACAAGCGAGACATGCGTTTGATCTGCGCCGCATTCGTGATGTGGATGATATGATAGAGCCTTCGTTCAGCTTCTCGCTGGAAGGAGAGTGATACGACAGACAGTGCAACTAGATCGTGACCGGATATATAGTCCTATAATCGATAACTCTGCTTCAGCGTCGAGCAATATAGGCATATCAAAGGTACTCACGACGATGCGACGACAAATCTCTTGCGGGAAGCCACGATCAGCCATAGTGAACCTCGGGCCTTCGGGATCCATCCCTAATAAAGGCAGACGCCATGAATAAGCATGTGGTAAAGCAACCCTCAAAGCCAATGACCGACACCTACAAATGACTGAACAAGTTGCGACACAGGTCGAGAATGGAAGCCAGCCTTGGCGGCGTCTACAACGTGACAGACAATGCAATTTAGCGCTCGCGGAAATTACCGAATAACCTTCTCCGCTCCTTCAATGTCTGGAAAACACCTCTCCGGACATTCCATGTCAAGAGAAGAAGGGCTCTAATACATAGTATTGGACAGTAAAATACTTAAAGGCGCGTCATATATCACTGTCAATCATAACCTTCTTTGCGTATGAACGGGAGCAAGTGCGTCCAGGTATATCCAAGTTGGTTCGGAGCCGAAGGGCTGCCGAACACGGGAAGGAGTCGCTCAGTCTCTCACTTCCTAATATATTTGGGTTCTTATGGAAGTACCATCGACATTATGGTTGTTGATACCAGTGCGTTGCGTTCCTTGTCCCTAGTCATCGTGCCTGCTCTCTCTTTTCTGACCACACATCCAGATCATTGCCACCGTATCTCCGCCGCGCTCTGGATTCGAATATTTACTCCCAAGTTCCTGATTTTCCTTCGGCAATAAATTGATAACAAATGCTGCCGCGCTCATATATTTTCTTTCTTCTTAGGAAGCAACGGCGACGGCGGCGCAGGATATTCCCCCAGATAAACAAGATCCCGCCGCATGGCCCGCCTTTTACATTGTAAGTGCAAACGATACTCCGTTATACTACGTCATCCACTCAGACTCTATAGTCCCTACTACCCCAGTTTCGGAATTCGAACCAGAAGTTCAAGAACATCTGAGCTCCTTAAGAACGTTCGCCAGATCGCGCCACCAGATCTCTTTCAAGACCACAGATCTGAGCGCAAGATTAAGAGGAAGTCAACGGGTTCCATCTCAAATCTGACGATCATTTCCTTTTTACGAACTTCGAATCCAGACGCTGAGGGGCTTCTCGGACTGCTGGATTGAATGATAAAGCCGCCGCGCCAAAAACGACAGGAGCTAACCATATTTAGTATCTTTTCTGGTCACGCGTCAACGGTGCAAAGCGTATGGTTCCATTACGCTTGTCACGATCGAAGGCCCGCTATATGTAATAAATCATACGATTTTTCGGCCCATTTACTTTATCTCCGAACGCGAAACCCTCGAAAAATATTGGGAATTGGACGGATTGCCATACCACCGGATTCTCCTGCTAGCTCGAGTGGCTCCGAACGGTGAACATTCAAGTCGCCGGCAGGCCAAAGATTCTGGATTTAATTTCCGAAATCGGCCAACTCCACCTGAAGTCGGAGTGCTTCGGAATCAAATTCGAATTAGAAGGTAAGCTTTGTAGCTTCTCGATCAGATCCGCAAATGGACGTGATGTCAATTTGTGGTACTGAATTTGAATTTCACAATCTTTATCTCTCGAATATCTTTTCCTCCGCCGTCCGCAACCTAAGTCAGTGACCAAACTTACTTTCCACAATTCACAATGTGGTTCGAGCAGGATAGTAACTCGGTGCCAAAATGTGCCCTTTCACCCCTAAATCCAACCATAAGCTCCACGGCGCCTCGACGGAATCTCCTTTCGCACGCCCTTTTTTCGACATAGAAAGGCCGCAATTCTTCCCCAACGAAAGCGCCAACAAACGACAGACCATAAGACAGCAAGTACCCCATATAATAGAGACATAAAGCCCGGTCGTCCGAGATAACAGATCTGGTCTGCTCCGCGCTCCTTTATATGAACCCCCTCCCGATTGTCGCGGTCCAAGGGCCTTTAAACCAAGCCCCGATGCCCTCTTTTCACTACGAATATGATGCCGAGACGTCTTGCTCGTGTCCGATGTCGACGGTGGCGTTGTCCCAGTCCCAATCCTCAAATACACCTCCGTCTCTTCCGGGAACCTGTGAGTCGTCAAACGCGTCGGTTAGCTCAATGACTGTCGCTGACGCGTTTTCGTGGACTTAGCTACGGTCGTTTACCCTCTCGCGGTCGTCGGAGCCTTGCATATCGCGTATTACATTCGCTTATCCTACCTCACTCTTTCTCGCGTCTTCCAACGTTTCAAAAAATCCGCCATCTCCCAGGATCGTTCATCTTCTCGTCCATCCTCGAATTCTCGGAGACCTCGACTGTCTATCAAAACCGGATTAGAGCGGTCGACAAGGACGCGAGATCGGAACCGACGACGAAACACACTCGATCGAATCCAGCAGGGAGAGCCAACCGAAAAATCGTTCAGGCCGCCTCGTCTCATCGAACCCATCCAATCTCCCACCGGATTCATTCTACGCCATCTCGAAGACGATCTCGAAGAAGGTCCTTGGGATACGATGAGTTATATCAGTACTGCAGACGATGGTCAAATCGCTACCGACCCCGATTCTCCTTCGACGCCATGATTCTACCTTCCCGCGGAGCTGATCATGACATCCACTATTTACCAAAATTCATCGTCTCATATTTTCTTATTATTAGTTTCGTTATCACGGGTATCGAGGAGAAGGTCTAGGAAAGGGAATTTTGTCCTGTGTCAAATACGTCGAATGCATTTCAGCCTTATAAGTCCTGTCAATATCAATCGAAAGGGTGCCAAATCGAATCAAAAAATGACGACAGTGCAAAAGGGGCTGTAAACAAAGAAATGTCCAGAAAGCGAGAGATCGCGCACGCAGAATCTACTTAGCATCCGATAAGAGGGGATCAGCTTCTCCTCTAGACGGATGGGAACAACAAGTACTATCAGGACAGTTTCTTCTTCCCAACGACGAGCGTGACGGCGACGGCGGGAGCAGGCAAGTCGGAGCTCAGATTATCCACGGGCCGGTGGGCCCAGACCTATTCCGTCGGAGTTCAAACTCTTTCGAACTCAACCATGACTCGACCGCATCTTTTGCTTCCGACTGAAATCACGAAAATTCAAGGCGAACGGACCACTTCCCATCTCTAAATAGTAAAAGCATGAAATACTCCCTCCAACACCCCGTTATCCCCAAGAATATCGAGCCGAACGCAAGAACTCAAACCTGGCGGCAAAATACGTCAACGCGAGCCTCGAAGAAAATTTCCTTCTCCGGAACATGACTCACCAGATTCGAAGCTAAGACGTTAGTCTTCCATGAGCATCATGGCGCAGTGGAAGCGCGCAGGGCTCATAACCCTGAGGTCGGTGGATCGAAACTACCTGATGCTATATTTTTGATCATTTTGCGTTTTTAGATACAAATAAGCTGGATGAGTTGGGCTTCAATACAATTGCGGTTCGCGCTTAGCACTGTCAACTATTTCCTCTTGAGCTATTCTATATATCGTGGAAGTATATTGAAACTGCCGGCGATGTGTTGTGAAAGCCGTACAACTCGATTCTCCGGCCTTCATGCTCCTGTTGTTCTGTTGTTCGGCACACCCTCCGCGGACCTTCGTCGTCTTTCATGCCTTTCCCTGTCACTTCCATTTATAGGTTTGCTGGATAACGCGTTTATGGTCAGCGGTCTTGTAATCTCTCAAAGTCATTCGTTACGGGACGTGTCGGTAACTGTCGGTGCGAAACGCAACATGAAGCCGCTATCGACGCCATGCCCCTCAGAAGTCCCTTTGTATGTCTCGATTCTCGACTGCCGGTGTATTGGGTGCCAATGGTGTCTTTGGTGCCATCATGAAGAGGTCTAGATTTTCGGAACTCCATCCAAAAGGCACGCGTCGCAGGTTCCGTTCGACTTCTATGCTCCACTCAGTGTCATCTCGGAGTGCGATGCGTCCACTCAGGTCCAGACCGCGTTCTCCAACACGTCCTGCGACTCGGACAGGTTGCGACTTTCACGCCGAGAATGACGTTCCGCTGTCAACGGAGGCTTACATCTCGCTTCATCCAGAGCTCCGTAGTCCGCCAAGGCAACATCTACATGTGTCGCTATACCACTCGTACCTCGCGCACAGTCACCGCACTGCAAGTCTTGCGATAGCCCAAAGTGGCTGTCCTCGGCAATGATGCGTCAGAAATCGGCTGAACTGTGACGTCACTCGGCATGAAAGCAGGTACTCCGGCAACTAAAGGCTCAAAACCTCTGATGGCGATCGTCGCATGTCCTCCAACCAAGATCGCCCGCCACCTGCTGAGCACGTGCAATTTAGCCATCCGAGCTCGCCACTCGTGCCGTCCATATCCATTTCATCCGTTTCACCCCTTCCTATCTTTGTGAAATTGGCACCCTCTTCGTTTCCCCTCGTTTCCTCGTTGTTGAAGACGGAGTTGGCGTCCGTCATAACGAGCACATATCATAGGTTCTCACCTCACGCAGAGCCATGTCTCCCGTAATCCCGTCTCCCCTTCCACAGTCCCGTTCATCATCCGGCTTCTCAACCTGTGAGTTCCCTTATTGAAACATCTATTCCTGACTTATTAACTGATCCGCGGATAGCACTTATCATATACCCACTAGCCTGTATTGGCTTAATATTCCTTTCTCTCCGTCTCCGATCCATGTACTACACCGTCACGCACGTCGTATCCAGACTCAGATCCATGGTCGAACCTGTCGAACCGGCAGACCCCGACAGTGAGATCTCGCGGTATAGGTCTCGTCTTACAGTCTCATTCGACATGGAAAGAGCCGGAGGTCATCGTTTCTCCCCACAAATTCCACAATCTGGTGACCGGAGATGGGTTCCTCGTCATCACGTTGTGAGCAATCAAGAAGCTCGGCGTCAGGATTCTCGGCTTCATGATGACCGGAGCGAACAATCGGACGCGGACTCCGACGATCAGAACTTTGGCTCGTTTATTGACACTCCTATGTGAAGTGTGGGGAAAACCTGCCCGCGCCCACTGACGACTCTCCACTGTATCCATACCATAGCATATACTCTTAATGTGACGGGCTCTTGATCCTACAGCCTGGAGGACATCCCCAAGACCGGTGATAAGTGACCATCTCGTCTTCACAAATCGAATCATGCAATGTTGACAGCAGATTCGGCTCCCCGGCTTGCTGGACGAACAGTCTCGTCAACATTTATCAATAGAGACACCGCATGATGTGTGAGTATTGTGGGTATCTGCCCTGAACTTCGATAGGAGGTCCACGATTGTTGCACTCGGCCCCTGAAAATTGAATTTGAAACGTTTAATCATTTACTATCTCCACGAGCCTGGGTCGAAGCCTGGAACCCACGTTTGAGATCTCGAAATCAGGGGATGAAATGAAGACCTTCATGCTGACGTCTCTGAAACACTGGCACGGATTCTTATTGAATACACAATCCGGATGGAACGCGACATTTTTTAGAATCACTGGGTCAGTTGCTACCCCCGTCTTTCAGTGAATGAGAAACAGTGTAGGACAGCAGTGTGGTGCTCAACGGCAGTATTCTATCCAGGGTCTTGCAGGGTCGCTCGGAAGTGAAGATCTACCGTATGAAAGTTTGAACGATCATCGTCTATCTGTCCACGACTGGGGTATCTACTCGTGAGATTCGACGGCGAAAATGCGTGGGAATCCTCGAAATGTGTTCTCTCTCATAAAACTGAAACAAGCACGAGGGACATACAGGTCACTATCGGCCAATGAATTTGAGAGGATGAGAAACAGCCAAGCAAATGAGAACCACATCCGACTCCGTGCCTTTGTGCTTCATTTGCTTAGCCAGCGTCCTAGTTTGATCTAGTCGTCGGACCAACAATCACAGTTCAGGACACAAACAAGGTGATATCTCCGGGCGAAGTCATACCCTTGTGCACATCGCGGCCTGAGCGTATCCAGTGATCTACAGACCATCCACAGTAAACGATGATGGGAACAATTTCAACTTTCAAAGTATATGAATTTCCAGCCTCAACTTCCTTGATGTGCTTCGCGGTAAAATGACAGAGCTCGAAGTGTATCGTGGTGATGAACAATCTCGTTCAAAGGCATCGATTTATATGAGAACTTGTCGATCTGTTCAATATATTCGAGAACACACAATAGTCGGGACGAGTCGGACGTGAGATGGAAACCTCTCTTCCAAAGACCGACCGAATTGAAGCTCCCAATGAGGTCATCATCATCAGGAAAGCTGTGTCTTGATGCGAGCTGAACGCGATCGACGGATTCACCCGAGGATTCGACCGAAGAAGAGTGGGTGAAAGAACACGAGAGTGAGAATTACGGCATAGGTAAAATACAGGCGTCGAAACATGTCTTCAAGAGGACGTATCAAGAAAGACACCTCTGTGTTCGCTTGCATCTTTAAATTAGATAGCAAGGATGAGAGTTCTTTGGGGGGTCTCAAGCGCGCCCCGAGAATCTTTACAGGATGATCAGTAGCTCCGGAAGACGGTCGAAAGGACCTCTTTTGCTTACCTTACCGACCCTCTCATTGAAGACGGCGCACACTGGAAGGCGCAGGAGCTATAGCCTGAGTCACTAAAGACATGGCTGTTTGCGGTGTCGCACAAGCCGAGGATGTTTTGAATATTTTTGGGTCGGTAGACGAGTGGGGAGGCTGAGTAGTAGCTGGTGTGAACGGTCGCATGATGGGTACAGGCAGAACGCTCGTTGCGAGAGGGGAGCATGATTTGGCCATTATTCTGGTACACGGCAGTCAGATAAATCCACCTTTCAGAAGTCCTTAACATGATGACGAACCGTCGAACCGAGGAGTAAAGATAGTGGATGCTCAATAGCAAAGTTGTGGGGAACGATGACGACAAGGAATCTTTACCAGTCTCCTATATATAAACGCGAATGTCAATTTGGCAACTGGACCCTCAACTGCAGTTTTGAAAACGCATTCCTGCGCCTGAGAAAAGGTAGTTCTTAATCGTGAAAGGGTGTCGGTATTCACGCAAACGAAGCCTCGAAGTCGGAAACCCCTCGGAGACGACATGAAAGGCAATGAGCTTGTCACAAATAGAGTACCCGAGAAGTCACAAGAGGAGATCCAAAGTTGTGTTAGCTGCAAATGAGCGACCAGCCTCAATTACATGTAATGCTGGGAGAAAAAAGCGGCATAGACCTGAGCCTCGAAGTGACTCTTCTGCACAAGCACGTCCCTGGTCTGGTGATACGAGACGTGTCGTAAGCGAGCACATCTGAACACTCGGCAATTCTCACATTATCAGGATGCACGCCTGGTGGGACACATTTCGCAAAAGTACGCGATCGATTTCGCCCGGCAGCCTAATTAGAGAGTCGTGAGTTTGAGAGCGACAACGTGAGCCAAAGGAACCTTCTGATGATGACCAGAGAGGCAACACAGCGGAGGAGCGAGATGGTGCGACATACTGAAACGCGAAAATCTGACTTGAGGAGAGCCAAATGGGTCTACCAAGGCGTTAGAGCGTTAATTTCCCAAGGCTCGTACGACTACCAACGCCATGTACCCTGAGTTGGCCCACTCTAAATATGTTCATCCACGGACATAATAAGGCCGACCACGCGTCGGACGGTAACCAAACGATGACCTTAATTCACGTTCGCCGCTTGTAAGTCAGATCAATCCTTCTTCTATGCCCTGAACTTCTGTTGAATGATATCACTCATCGACACCTGGATAGCCAAACATTCGGAAACGCTGGGTAAGACACTGCTACCTTATCTCAAGCGCGGGCGATTGCTATCAAGTCATTTCCTGTGTGGTCGATGGATTCAGAGGAGGTATTAAACTTGCCCTCTTACCGTATCAATCCAAGAATAGATTCTACATAGAACGCGGTCAAGTCATTTTAAGAATCACACGACACCAGAACGCACCAAAAGGGGTCAGCAGCCGATACTCTAGTGATACACGCCGAAATAGATTATCTCGTT
The DNA here is from genome assembly GCA_001632355.1 of Sistotremastrum suecicum HHB10207 ss-3. NCBI lineage: Eukaryota > Fungi > Basidiomycota > Agaricomycetes > Sistotremastrales > Sistotremastraceae > Sistotremastrum > Sistotremastrum suecicum. The sequence goes on along the minus strand of KV428107.1, from coordinate 62,627 downwards.
CTGCCTAGACTTGCGTCTAGATGGAATGGGAAAGCAAGCTGAAAAAAAGGCTTTCTCACGATTATCAAACAGAGCAACGCATCATGCTTTTGGGCGACTAAGGACTGGATACGTCTTTCCATGACCAATTTGAAATTTCGCTGTCGTCGCCGCAGCCTGTCGGATATGAATGAATCAGCGAATGATGGTCGGTGACGGTTTAGTTATTGGCAATGCATAGGGGGTAGTGATGGGTCCTTTCTACTCCTTTCGATGGGGAGAAAACAGCCCAACGATATACAACGATGGGAATATAATGGTCGCGATTCGCGAACGTGCGGCAGAAGCAGCGTCGAATTCTTCGGCCGACTCAGCGAGCGCTCTCTCTTCCGATCCCCGATTCGATTCCGCTCAATGCGAATAAAAATTCACCCATCGCCGGCGTCGAAACAAAATGTTCAAATAAGTTGCTAAGAAAACTGCATATTCTATAGACACGTATACCAGAATTTGGATTGTTGATGATACAGATATACTTTCCTTTCTGAGTCAAATTTACTTCTTCCCAACCCACAAAACGACTTCACGATAAAATTAACCCCCCACCCAAACACACTTATGCGCTCAACTTCTTCTTCAACAACTCCTTAAGGGTAGCGCCATCCTCAGCGAATTTCCTAATACCCTCGTGGAGCTTCTCAAAGGCCATAGCCTCCTCGAGGAGGGCCCATCGGAAAGCGGGTTCATCGTCGATGAAGGTCACTTTGGGGATGGGGTCAGCTTGGGCAGCGGCAGAGGCGTCCAGTTTCTTGGGAACGGGCTCGGTGGAGTTCTTGAGCTGTTCGAGAAGAGCAGGGGCGATAGTGAGGAAATCGACACCAGCGAGGGCTTTGATTTCACCGGTCTGTGAAGGGACATGTCAGTATCACATTAGGTCAACATTGGAGAAGACAAGAGACGAGCGGTCGAAGTATGGGGATGAACCGAAGAGATGACGTACGTTACGGAAAGAAGCGCCCATGACGATAGTCTTGTAACCATGTTGCTTGTAGTAGTTGAAGATCTTCTTCACGGAAATGACACCGGGGTCTTCATCTCCCTCGTAGTTCTTTCCAGTAGACTTCTTGTACCAATCCAAGATACGGCCGACGAAAGGCGAGATGAGGGTAACACCAGCCTCAGCGCAGGCGACGGCTTGGCCGAAACCGAAGAGGAGGGTAAGGTTGCAGTGGATACCGTGATCACGTTCGAGTTCGCGAGCGGCTTGAATACCTTCCCAGGTGGAAGCGATCTTGATCAAGACGCGCTCCTTTTTGATGCCGACGGAGTCGTAGAGAGCAATCAGCTCATGAGCCTGAGCGGAGCAATTAGAAGGTGATGAAAGGCCGGGGACACATGATGACGCACCTTAGCTTTGGTAGCCTCCTTATCGAAGGAAAGACGAGCATCAACTTCAGTTGAGACACGTCCGGGGATAATCTGGAGAATTTCACGACCGAATTCGACGAGCTGAAGATCCGGAACACAATCAATTCGTGATCAGCCAATCAGAATAAGATACCACGCACGAGACGGTCAAGAGCAGCCTCAGTCTGCACGTCCAGACTTCCTCCCTTCTTTTTAGCCTCAGCAACTGCGACATCGATCAAACGAGCGTATCCGGGCTTGTTCGCGGCAGCCAGAATCTGATCGGTGGATTTCAGTTACGATTACGATTATCAAGCTCAACAATTTCAGATATGACTCACCAGTGAGGGGTTGGTGGTCGCATCTTGTGGCTTGTACACATCGATGGCTGGATGAGCATATAGATCAGCGATTTATTCGTATACTCTTCGTAGACGAAGATCGCGACGTGGATCATCACGTACATTCGAAATCACCAGAGTCGGAGACGACGGTGGTCCCGGTTTGTTTCAAGTAGTCGAGAGATGTAGACATTATCTGATCGACGCGTCAAAAAAATCAGGAAAAAATCAGGAAGCTCGTCAGTGGGATATAAGGCAAGAACAACGCTGGAGTACATACAAGATCTGAAATGGACTCAGAGATCAGTAATAGGACAAGACAACGAGAAAGCCGACGTACCTTTGTGAGGTGAGCGGATGAGGAGGGAACTGCTTGGTGAGACCGTGCAAGGGTCCGTCGGTTATATGGAGTCGTTGGAGCTGACGTAATCACATTCTCAGGGTAGTGGATGAGCCCGTGGCGCAATCGGACAAAGCTTTCCCCGCCAATCAGCAGCGCAGGAAAAAAAGCCCAGAAAATTGTCCGTTCAGATACGGAGGTAATTACCGTCCCTCTCTTTGGCCGGTCGACGTTGAGGACTCTACGAATATTTCACGGTATTTTTCTGTGGGATAAGCTGATATGAGTGCGGTATCTCGAGCTCCGACAATCACCGAACTTGAATTTCGCGGACCGTGCCGGGATCTCCGACAGTCTTCTCCTGAGTCGCTGACAACAATCCAATGACTCGGAAACGTTTCTCAGGCCTCGAACTCGACCACGACCTCGTACCTTGTGCTCTCGACGCTGGCAACAATATTCAAAAGATGGTTCATCGCGCTCTGATATCAAAATTTCAAACGCGCGACCTTTCCGTTCGGGGAATATCGGATGGTGGACTAATTGTGATTACAGATGTGCCAAAATTGCGATGCTTCTATGAAGAGGGGCTGCGTATTGGCTTACAGACCAACACCCTTCTATTCTATTGGGCAAGACCAACGTTTCCCTGTGATCGATTTACGAACTCGGTTGAGTCAGTCCTTCCTACCTGAAAAGGTATTGCGGCCTACATGGCTTTCAATTTCGGGATATTCAGCTTGGATGTTCCGCAGTTATGAACATGGCGAGAGACTGCTTCTCTAGGCAACTATTTCGAGTCATAGCACGTGCCTTGCGATCATAATTATGTAAGTTTCTCCATATTCTGATCATCCAGCCTCTCCCGTTCGCGACGAACTACTGACCTCCTCAAACATCAGCTGTTTACTTCACGTCAGGCTATATAGGTGCAAAAAGGAACAATACTGTGATATTCATCAAAGACGCGGTCCTGTTTCAAGACAGCCTCCATGCCAACAAATGACGCCAATGACGAATTAATCCTCAAAGGCTATGGTCTCCGAGGTTATGCTGCTCCTCGCTTTCGGACATCATAGGCGATTCATATTTATATCTGATGTGGCGGCATATACGAATATTGTGCGATGCAATCAAAAGGTGAAACCCAAGTTCCCTATCCTCGAAACGTCTGAGCAGCTCATTAATCCGTGTGAGGGCGTTGTCCCACGAAAAATAGGGACCAGCATTCCTCGGTCGGTAATTTTCATCTTGTCCTCTGCCGCTCTGCGCGCTGACCTGCTAGAAGTTAACCTTGATCGCCGATAATAGGCCATCATCTCCGATTTCAACTGATCTCGCAGCGAGATAGTGGTAACATGACTCAGGGTCAGGGCAATCTGCCGATCGAAGTTGAAACTAAGGTATAAGGGAAGCTTCAAAAACCGAGGGTCGATGCTCGAAAATGAACTCAACAAGTCCTTCACGATCGATATCGGTATTCTCTGAGCTATAACGCAGACGGTTCCTCGAAATAGGTTTATTTAATACTGACGGACAACGAACGGCATCGTCATTGACTGGAAGTCAGGCACAGCGTAGGATCGCCCCTGTCGCCGATCGTCCAATGCTATACAGGAAACGGCTCGCTGATCATAGTTTTATGATCATAGGGACTGATGCGCGCTGGATCTCTCGAGCTCAGCTGATCCCGGTGTCGTCTCCGAAGGCACAACTCCAGCTCACTGTTTCACCTCGATGCCGCCAGTGTCTTTTTGCCTCCGGTTCCACATGGTCAGCCATTGTGGCGCTATCTCTAGCGACGGGATTGCCCAAAACATCAAAACGGTTGTCGCCAGTATTAAAAGTACGATTACCTGTGTTTTGTATGCTCAAATATTTCTCAAAGGTTGGTTACTTCTCTCTCAGTATATAGCGTCACTCACATAATGTCCTTCTCTATAACGCCCGGGATCCCCATCTCCAGGCTGATATCAAAACCCGGACAAAATCGTAGGTCATTCGACTTCTCGACTCTCCGACGATTGGCTCATTAAAATAGTCACAGTGACATGGCTAAAAGTCGATTATCCCATGCTATGCGACTCAGCACATATCAACCTTCCCCCTTTCACCGTGAAAAGATGCTCCTCAGTCAACATCCCGCACCCAAGGCCACCGTCGTGATCGCTCCATCTAGAAAATTGAAGCCACTGATTGCCATGGGTCTGTATCAACCGATCCCATTAAAACACCGAGGCTCTTCTCCTCAACCGAGTTCGAAATGACACGTAAGGAGCCTGAGCCTCTCGGCGGCTCCCAGTCCCTTCGAGAACGACGCTCGTAATCCACATTGCGGAAGAACCTTAGTCGATGTCAAAGAGTTTCTCTAATCCCTAACACTAAACTCCCTTTGGTCCTGACAAACAAAATCTGTCAGCTTTGGCTGCCAGTAGACATGGCGATTCACAGTGCGGAGTATCGTTGACATACACGAGAGTGATCGCTATTGAATTGTCTTCGACACCGCTGCCTCGAGGATCAGCTCGAACTGGTGTTGAAGCCTCTCCGTGGGGCAGCAGTCACTGTTGTAGACTCGTAGTGGTCGGCGTCAGTTTATTATTATAACACAGCCTCGCCTCAAAATTTACTCGAGATTGAATGTTGACGCTACGAGTGTAGAATCTAGATGCCGAGTACTCTAATCCTATAGAAATCAAACTGTTAGAGAGTCCACCCCGCATAGTATCCTTCCGAACTCGGATGCCCATTGAATACGTCCCGGGTGATCGAAACAAGATAATGAGGAGCGTGATTCTCCTCTGGCCACGTCGGAAGTCGATCTTAGGTTTATCCTATCATTAAATCAATGAACCGCGTTCGAACCTGCTGAAGACGGAAATCAGGGGTACTTCGTCTCAATTCGATCCATTCAGGCCAGAACAAGCTGACTCAGGGTCTCTATATTGCTTTCACACCCTGAGTCACGCTGTCTTCGAAAGTCACTCAGCTATCTAGAGCGATCACGACAAGCAGTGCAAGCAAATCAACAAACACACGCTGTCACGAAGGAAGGCGACGGACTCAACTCGCGGCCGTTCTCCAATGAGTCTGCGAGGCAAATGCCTGATTTCTATCAATACAAACTGACGCTGAAAGCCTCCTGAAATCCGAAGCGAAAAGCGAGTCGTACTGATTTCAATGGTGAAGGTTGCGGTTGAGCCAAGCTCGTGTAAACAAAAACCTCATCCCATGTTGTGCGGAAAATTTAACTTCCCAGAGCGCAATGAAACAAGTGAAAAAGACACGTTCAATCTGAGTCTCAATTTCTGACATGTTCTTAGACCACAGTGTCGTGAAGTCGAGGCCTGGAATTAAATGAACGTGAGAAGAAACGTCGGTGTGGCAGAAAGATTTCACTAGCGCCCGTCAAACCTGACGAAGATCACGTCGCATTGCGGATAGAGTGCAGATTGAGCCGCTCCAGAGCCTACGAACTGAGCGAAAAAACAGTATTTTGGGACCATCTGTTGAGTCTTCAGGGCGATGTGACGAAATGTCAGCCATTTTTTTCACACTCGAGCCAGACCATTCAATTTAGCGAGGATATAAGTCAGCGATGCCAATGAAGCATGGATACCCCTACATCCACCTAACGTCCTCCCTTCCAAAATCTCAACATCCCAATATTACGGTGTGTTTTCTCAAACATGTGTATCTTCCCACTGGATTGAATTTTACAGATGGCTCAAGCAATGCGTCGGACTGTAACCAGTCCCCGTTTACCTCGACGAGGGATGGCTCCTCAGCCATTGCCAACAAAAGCTAGATTCGTGATTCTGAGCTTAACTGAAAGCTCTCCACAGGAACCCTGTGCGACAATCGCAAGAGACTCAAGGATGGGTATCACCGTGTAAAAGTCAGTGTTTTCCTACTAGTGGGATTTTTCATTCGATTGTCTCGGTATCACTTAGGTTTTATCAAGGGCCTCGAGCGACTTGAAGCGGGGCCTAACAGGGTCTCAGCTACCAATGAAGTGCCGTTGGCATGGTCGAGCGGGGAGGAGAACGATATGTGTAGCATAGCGATGAACTTTTATTCTGCCAATTCCAAAAGATTGACATAGATACTACGATGCGGTACTACCTCAATAATCGACCTAATACTCGTACACATTTGAGTTCATATTCAACATATTCTTCAATCGTCCGAGATTCGACACATTACATACGACCGACAGGACCGCCAGCCATGGTTCTTGACAGATTGTACGCCGCCGAGATGAGCGTAACGTGTGTGAAGCCTTGTACGGCGTTTCCGAGACTGTAGATACGTCAGCGAATGATCCCGAGAATAACGGCGCGAAACATACCCTTCTCCCGAATCCGAGATCTCCTCGCTGAACAAGCTGACATGATTCCCATATTGCAAGAAATCCTGTATACGCCATCAGTATCGTATTGCACACCAAACCAACATCACATACCTCAAACATAGTCACAGCCCTCTGCAACATCGCCGGCTCATACTGTCCCGCCCTCGTAAGCGCCTCAACACACCAAAGCGTACAAAGACAAAACGTTCCCTCCTCCCCACCAACCCCATCATCCGTCTTCGTAACATCATACCTATAAACAAGATTATTAACCGTCAATCCGCCCCTCTCCCGACTCTTCAATATCGCCTTCAAAGTGCTCAAGAACCTATTATCCGCATTCGACGAGAAGAATACGAGAGGCATGATGAGGACTGCTGAATCGAGGACGTCGGTATCTTCGTATGATTGTCCGAAGAATTGTTTTTCAGGGTTCCAGGCTTTTGTCATTATTTCTTCGTAGAGGTGGTCGCGGGCGGCGAGCCAGACGTCTCGGCGGGGACAGGGGAGTGAACGTTTATCGGCGAGACGGAGGCCGCGGTCGATGGCGACCCACATCATTACTTTTGAGTATGTGAAGTTTCGTTCGCGATTACGTACTTCCCTGGAGAAGAATGAGATTGACACCGACCATGGATGGCACACAGTATTTACCAGATGGAAAGATCGGGTCGGTTATGATTCGCCACGACATCTGAGTGAGGATTAGGCATTGTAGCTGGAAGCGGAGCTACCGTTGATACATACATTCGACTCTGAACAGAAGCCGATCAGGTGAATGATTGAGACGAAAAAGTGGATGTACTCACAGTTCACGGATAGCGACCCTGTGAGATCACGATGATGATTAGCAATGATCGTCGTTATGACCCACACGCACTCACCAAATCTCATAAGACTAGAATACATCGTAAGCGATCTGTTCAGACTCAGAAACGCGGCGAACATACCAAAGGCTTTCCGAACTTCTGTCCAAGATAGATACAATCCATCCTGAAGAGCGCAATCAATCAACACCGCCCCAAACCAAAATCGAGCAGAAAGAACTTACAACTCTCCGTAGATATCCAACTGCAAATGATCCGCAGCTCCATTCCCAATACGCACGGGTCGAGAACCCTTGTGTCCATCAAGGTGATTGAGCTCGATCTCCTCCAGATCTTTTCCACCACGAATGGTATACCTGCCATAGCGTCAGGATAAGATAGCGATCACGTATCTTCAATACGTACATGATCTGAAGCGATCCATCCGCATTCCGATGCTCAAGACGATGGAAGATGAAATCCATATACGCTAATCCCCAGTCAGCACCCATCCCTCACAACCACCTAAAGAAGCGGGGAACATACCATTAGCCTCCTGCGTGAACCCAAGCCTAATCAAAGCATAAAGCGTAAAACTACTATCCCGAATCCAACTAGCCCTATAATCCCAATTCCTCGTTCCACCAATATACTCCGGAAGGGAGAACGTAGGCGATGCGACGATCGCACCGGTTGGTTCGAAGATGAGGAGTTTGAGAGCTAGAGCTGAGCGGTGGACGGCTTCTTTCCAGGAGCCTTTGTAGGTCGATTTGCGGATCCAGGTGTTCCAGAACGTATTTGTGTCGCGGAGGAGAGTCGATACGAGTTCCTGCGAAAGATTATAAGCCGAATATAAGGAAGTAAGGAAAGGTGACGTACAGCAGTGAGTATCGGATCGTCTTTTCGGCGAAGCTTAGACGTGCCCCGGACGAGATCTAAATTGAGGGGATGTTCAGATTTGATTCTTGAAGCAAGTGGATGAAAGAATGAGAATTGAAGTAATTGAAGACACGCCTCAAGCGCAATTTGAAAAGCGTTGAAAAGAAAAGTGAAAGCGAACGCAAGAAGGGATATCCACGGACCATTGAAATCGACGCCCAATTCGGTCGCACGACGCTTAGAAACGATGCGCTCGTTTCCGCAGGCCTCTCCTTCCTCTCCGCTGCCTTCCGAGTTGGTGCTCGTCCCATTGGCGTACTTGCAATCGGGAGGAGTCCTCAGAACGAAGGTGACGACCTGTCCTTCGACCAGATCTCCCAGCTCAACGAACGCGCTAAGGCCGAGATGACCCTTGTTGCGAAGGTCAAGAAGCTGAAGATCAATCTTCGGAGGAGGAACGCCTTCCACCGCCGAGTCGACGACATAGCGAAGGTCGAGTGAAGAGCCTTGCCATTTATTTTTAGGATCAGGAGGTGAGTTGAACAAAATTTTCTTTTGAGGGAGATCAGGAGTCGAATTATCGTCGATTATAGTCGTCGAATGTGCCGAACGAGCGTAGTTGAATGCCGGAGCGACTTCGACGCGAAGAGGGATTTTCCCACGGATGATCTGCGATGACGTCGACTTCAGTTTCGACGATCGGATGACAGACAAGATCACCGGCTCACCTCAACGCGACGAATAAGCCAGAAGAGAGGCGCCTTGCCAAGTGTTCTGTCCGATTGACGTGGAAGGAAGTCTATTCATTTCCCAAAACGGCGAAATACGGAGTCAGGAACGAAGCTCTCGGGCAATTTAGGGAGGGGACACACCGATGACGTTTGCTACGCCTTCCTCGCTCAAGAATCTATCACGAAGCAAATGAATCAATTCAACTGGTACATCTCGTTTGATCGCATCACTGACTTTGTTGAGAGGACCTGTGCCGTCGTCATGTCAGCATATGCTAATCAATCATGATAGGGAAACAGAGATACGAACGTTTGAGCTTGGAAGGTATGATTGTTTCGTGTTGAATTGGCCATGGGGAGTGATTGAGAAGTGTCCACCCTTGTCTTTGTCGAGAATCCGGGCGAAAATAGAGGGCGAGTCGAAGTCGGGAACGCAATAGCTTTCAACTATTGCATCGCGTTCAGCATTAGAATAGTTGGAAGCAACGTGATAGAGATGCGCTTACTTGAACCGTCGATGCTAACCTGTGAAGTAAAGCACGTTGAGTGAGCGTGTTCAATGTACGGGCTCGGTCGGACTACGCACCAGAGCAGCAGTATGCATATTCCCAATCCTACGACACTCCATGAGCTCCCAGATGTCACCCCAAATCTCCAATACTCACAATCCATGACTGAAACATCGTAAATCAGCCAAAGTCTCAAAGCACGCATGTTCCGCATTCAACGACTCACTCCTGAATATTAATATATCCCCTCTCTTTCTCCACCGGCTGCTTTCCAATTGAAGGTGTGGTCATCGTATTCTGTCAAAGCGTTATGCGCAAGCAAAACAAGTCGAATAATCAGAGAGGATTTTTGATAGAGGACAAAAGAGAGATTCGAACGAGAGCTGAGATGGAGACGGGCCTTTTGAAGGTGAACACCCTGGATCCGGCTGCGCCGAGATTGATTGGAATTACCGGATGGGGTTCACGGCGATACGCGGCCGCGGAGCTTGAGTCATCCATTTCAAGAAGAATCGTGTATCCTTATGTGCGCGTATAATTAGGGGGCTACAAGATGAAGGGAAGGGTCAGGTCGGAGGCATAAAACGACGTGGAACGAGGTCAGAAGGCTCCGTCTAATATGTGAGTATTTCTATGCATTTATTCACTCGAAGCTGGTCTCACGCCTTGCCTGTTTCGTTTTCGTCAAATCACAGCACAGGGATCACACCCAGCGCCCCCAAATCTCTTCTATCTCCTCCAGATATTATCCCACTAATGGCCCTCCAAGATCCGTGCATCTCTCTATGAATATATTGCCTCAATGAATATATTTCCCGGATATTACGGTCCTCGGGAGCAGTCGGAACCTAACTTTGTCGATCATCTGACTTGACAACCCGACTCCGTCTTTCCCCTGTTCGCTTCAACTCGCTTCGTGCATGACAACACTCCGTACTTTCCTTTTTCTCCCGACGAGAAGCTTCGCTGACTGAGCAGATTCCTTTTTGGGGAGCTGTCATCGACGAATATGGAAAGGTACGTTGTTCTTGGGCGCTTGAACGTTTTCCGATCGAACTTGACGCTTTCAGTGGTACGCTACTTACCAAAGCGCACGCCATTGGACAACTGATGAATCTGACTAATAGTTAGATACAGCACGACTGCACGCCACCGCGACTGTGCTCCGATCTCGATGCCGTGTTCAAGCGTGTTGTGATGCCGGCAGCTACATGTACGTTGACCTCTGGTTCCGATTCTGAGCTGAGCGCTGGGTCTTTACAGGACCTACACATACCACTGAACTTGGGGCCATACCCGCGGCCACGGTGCACAGCAAACCCTGCTTTTTCACATGTTAGCAACTCTAGTCCGATTTGTCGTAACCTCTTACGCAAGTAGTGCGAGCATTCTGGAGGCACTCAGTCCTCCGCCCGAGTTGTGTTGCAAGCAAAGAACGACATCAAAGGCGTACCTTTTCCTGGCTTCTCTGGTTTAATTATCCCGCGCCTCAAGATACTGCGATCCCGCCAAATCTTTTCAGCAGAAGAGGCGATTCAAACACATTCTTTGTACCTCTCCAGATCCTTGGTGACATCACAACGTGTAACGATTAGGTTGATCAAGTCTGAAAACAGGTAGGGACTTAGAGCTGAGAGGGCGTAAGCCGAAGCTAACGAACGAGAATGTTAGTGTACTCAGCCTTTCACACCTGTTTCCTTTGTTCTTGAGGACATCCCTCTGTACGCACTGATCTCCGCCAGCTGTTGGATCTCCTGCTCCGATCGGATACAGCTGTAAATGGTGCTGCTACCAGGTGACCCTCGGGGTCAATTGAAATTATTGAATGAACCGCTGTCTCTGATCCCTCGCACCATCGTCTTCTGAATTGCCGGTCCTTCGCAATGCGCAGGAACCAGTCTGCCAAGGTACATCAAACTCACTGTGATTCGGCGTCTATCCAACGACGGCAACATAAATCCCTCCCTGTCACTGATCTCAGCATCTTCACCCCAGTCTTTCCACACCAACGCATGAAATGACTTCCTCAATCGACTCCCTTTCGGCAGCGCCACTCTTCGGTATGTCGTTCATGTTTCGCCAGTCATTTCCAAGGGTCCTACGTGACCCAACGTTCCACAGTTTATGCTCTCATTATAGCATCTGTGTTTGGCATCGTGTTCTTAACACGGTTGTGTCAACGATGCTACTCGAGAATTTTTCGAGCAAGCCAGGCACACACTCTCGACCATCGTTCCCCAGAAACCTCAATGGCTCCACAACTCAATTCCTATGAGTTGACGTTCCGCCTAAGCAGCGCTCGGAGGCCCTCCGAATATTCCCTGACAGGTGATCCCCCGTCGAACTCCGTAGATTCCGTAGTACAGGTCCCAGAAAACAGCGGTGGACAATTGCCAGTGTAGAATCCTGTTCGGAAATATCTTTATTCTAAGTCTGCGTAGTCTCAGATCTCGTTCATTCGACACACATATATCCGTAACAAACCCTCGCTAGAACATAACGATGTGTATGAATAAGTTAGCACGGCCTGCTTTCTAGGTTCCTTTCCGTGACATCGTAGTCTGTGGGGTTTGATCGTAATTCTTCTGAACAAGGAGATCGAGTCCTCTCAACAATTGCACGATAACAGTCTGCGTAGTTCGTCACGCACAAGAATAAATCGTAGTGTACGGAGCGCTCTGTCGAAGTCTATTGCATAATACGTCGGGCGAGCAAACCGATACATGGGCAACGAAACATCAGGAAGCCGCTATCCGCATGCCGCTGGCTACCGGACGCGACGATCGTCCTTGAAGGCTTGATTGGGCGAGCACACGACCTCGCTATCACCACGTACGATAGCCAGAGTATTACCATATCAAGCGTTCAACCCAGGGGAGGAGATTGATCCCTATAGTGGAAAGCCTTGGGTACCGATTTAGGCTTTCAGAGATGCTAACACCCAAAAGCGGGAATTGCACAGCCCAATTTCCTAAACAGAACGGATTGAAGCCGAATGTGAACAACAAAGCCAAACACCAAAAGGAATATAACACTCACGAATGATCATAGCGATCCCAGCAACATCCTCTTAACCACCATCTCCCCAGATCATCCCAGTAGTTATAATGGTCTCCAGGACGTATTCTACGACGTTCAGCGCGACCTCCACGAGCTTCGGAAACCCAGTTTACGAGACGACCAGCTACTCGGACGAACCATCTCAGCATCGTTCTGCTCGACTGAGGGGGAGCGCTGGTGGTACTCGTATGTCCACAGCCATGCCAGCGACGCCTCGGATGAGTACGGTGCCTCTCCCACCAACGTACGTCGGTTCGTACAATGTCGAGCAAAATGGTGAGGATATTGGTTCGGCAGTTACCGATGCGGCTTATTTCCGTGACCGACCGAAAGCTGACGCCGAATAGCAGGCATTTGTATATCCGATTCACGACAGACGTCGATGTCGTTGCATGACATGCTGTCGAATCCTATGCCGTATATAGAGCTGCCTTTGTCGGGAACGGACGAGAGAGGCTTCCAGATACGATGTCGAAGTTGGGAGGCCGTTCAGTGCTTAGCGGATCCGGCGACGAACCCGCCTCTTCGAGTCATAAGTCTCATTGAGGACTTCTCAGACAGCGTTCTGGATGTGAGGAGGAAGGACGGCGGATGCGTCACATGCCAGGACGTCTTGGTGCACATTTCGGCTTGGTGCCGAAAACGATCAAAACGGTATACGGTGTATTCTTCCGATCATTCACAAGATGCGCTTTACGACACCAGAACATCGGAGGAGGTGAGGCCATTGATGTACAACGGTCGGCGAAGCTTATGATGTTTGAAGAGTCGGGACGATCGAGAAGTATCTCGCAGTGTGTCATTTCGGGGATTGAAGGCAGACCCAAGGAATATCGGGTGCTGGAGAATTAGATTGTGAGGGCGGGATCTCAATAACAGACTCTGGAAGCTTACGAAGTAGTTCGTTTTCTCCTTCCCCCTCGAGTACAAGTAAATTATGACTGTTGGAAGATTGTCGTGTAAAATATGGAATTGAATAGCTCACGGGCTGCTTGTGATTCAGTAAAAAATCGCTCGGCAAGTGAAGCACGTGTGAGCACATATCTTGTGGTGCGTTTTGGGCAAGCACTACGAAGTGGGTTGCAGGATGTGTCGGGAAATGCACAACCCGAGCTCAATATAAAGCCGTGACAGAGCAAGAGATTCAGACTTCGGAACATCGACAGTGCACTCATAAAAGGAGCAAAGCAGTGACGTATTCGTACATCCAAGCAGAACTCCCAGGAGCAGTCCGTATCAGATCCATTCACTTCAAGCCTGAACCTGAGCAGCCGACTCGTCGATGTTGGCTTAGACAGAAGCCCCAGACGTATAATTTGATCATAAACGTGACTACTAGATGCAATAGCAGTATTGCCAGAAACTAGGGCTGAGCATCCAAAGTCGGAGCACCGAGACTGGCATCGAGCGTCGTGGGCGAACGGGAGGACGATCTGAATTAAAACTCCGCCCGCATACTGTTTCTTGCTCTCTTTCGCTGACAAAATATTTTTACTCATGGTCGACCTCCTTCAACGACTCCTTGGCTATGGATTGCGTGAAATAAAACATGACACGACGGGTCTCAGGGTCCCGTACCCAAATATCTCTGAGGACGGTAAAAAAAACTGTTCGTCAAGATGTCGCCATCCCGCTCTAAAAGTGCTGGGGAATTACATCTGGTCAGATGCAAGCCGGCGTTCTACCTTCTACATGACCTCTATCTCTTGCTATACAATAACCCTCTCCCCACAATACTCTCACAAGCTCATCACATATACGATATTCTCCGTTTGCTACGTCTCCGGATCCAGCAACACCTCTTCATCAACACGCAACCTCGGATCCCCCTCTTCCTCACCACACCTCACCACAATCCACTCCAAATTCTCCCCTTCCAACAACCTTGGCAAACCCACTCTCCCTTGCTGGCATTCACATCCGCCCACTTCTTCATCTCCCCCTCTCCCAGAATCGTCCGTAGCATCGCACAGCGGGATAGAATCCAAGAGCTTGGAGGAAGAACCTGATAGGTCTTTTGACCCGTCAAGGGGGTCGAGAGGATGAGGAAGAGGCCTGGGAGACAACATATTAAGATGTATAGGATACCTCTTAATACTCTCAGCCGATCGTCTTCAGCCACGGATTCTCAGTCTTCGGCTCTTCGCAGGGCATGCCTCACGCCTAATTGTTTAAATACAATTTCCCACCAATGAAACTCGAATGGATTAAGATGCGCCGAGAGGATAAGTCCGAATATTTGAGACCTCTTGAGGAACAGATGCCAGACTAGAGAAACAGCAGGCATGATGTCTGAGATCCCAGGATAAACTGAGCGATAGGGACGGTGAAGAGGCCATGGCTTGAAAGGACAGCATTCAAGTTCGAGCTTGAACTCGAGCCGAGCGGAAAGTTGCCGGTGAAGCGGAAACATCGGTAGCCGAGCCGTCCCTGGCAACCGAGAGTTCAGGGAGGCACGGCAACTTTGGTACTATAGTCACATGCGTGGGTATGGGAAAAGACCCTTGCCATCCTAAATGTAGTAACATATTCCCTCCAAGCCCTAGCTGCTTTGTCAGGAGTCGGGCGAGCGTAGCCGCGGGAAAACCGAGTGAACCGAAAATATCGCCGGCCGTTGTACCACTGGGCACGTCCGCCGAGTGCAAAGCTGTCGGTATACTAGTATCTTGTCGTTGTGTGTAGACGTTCTATGCTTCGTCTTAATATTTAAGTTGATGTGAGATAACGAGCAATGCTGGTTTCGGCCGATATTCAACGGATTGCCACTTTCGGACAGATAATGATTTGTGAGTGAAATCTGCCACCCAGACAGTGAGAACGGGAACGGCACATACTCGAGCGTAAACGATTCGTCCTAGCCTCGACTTTATGTTCAACATGCTAATTGAAAGATTTTTCCGATAGGTTCGAGGTGTCACGATTCGTAATCAAGATTTCTCACTGGCAGGATGTGCAATGCTGCTTGTTTGCTTTGGCATACTGGACAATTCGAGGAGTTCTTGAGGTCCGAGGATAGCTAAAATATTTCAAACTATAACCACAACCAATCATTCAGTGCTTATCACAGGCCAAACTGCAAATCTGATTGATAATTGCTCGCGCCTTTGAATTCCGGTGCTCGAAATATTACGATGATGTATCATGCTCTAGCCATTTTTACTGCATTGATCACATTCCAATACTAGGCTACGCGTTTAGCTTCACATTAGATTCGTATGTTGTCCTCGTTTCGCAGATCATTAAGGTTCAACCGTCCAGACAACCTCGAGTTCTTGACTGACCAAATCATTGCGGATCTCTTTAGTGATAGGGCTCTCCGATCTTGTTTAACGCCACATCTATTGCCGGTCTCAACATTGCGGGAGCCTTTTGATTCGGCCGTTTCGTTCATTCGCAATCATGGAAAATTCGTATTGAAGAACCTAGGCGGTCGACTCGAGATTAAGTGAGACATCCTCATGGAATTCACTTCAGAGTCCGAACTTCACACTTGGCCGGGATATCAAGATCCTGGGTCACCGATCGATAGAAACAATACGTACACGTACGAGTCGCCCTCTTCAGCACCATTGAGAATACTAACAATCGTATATCAAAATCTAAACAACAGATGTCTGAAATTCTCTGCGTACGAAAACTCAATGCAGAAAATCAGCACACATCGGATGATTTGTATCCGATGATGCAGGCTTACATATTCGAGGTGTCAATCGACTGCCTTCGCGGACGGGTATGAGTTTGGTTCTGAAAATGTACAGTGTATATGTGTGTGTTTGAGCCAGAGTCAAGAACGAGTGGCGACGCATGCTATCATTATCAATATCAAATGTCAAATGGTGAGGTTCTGTGGCATCTGTGCGGTAGCACCGTCTACTTCCGATAGGAAAAATGATTCAGGATTCGATATACTCCAGCCCGCCATCGTGACTCTTTGATATCACGAACACTGGTCAATAGCGAGGGCTGCTCATAATCCTGTCCAAAGCCTTCCGGGACACGTGCATATTGTCACCCTCTCGTTCTAGTGACTAATGAGACCGATGCCGTTGTACTCAGGCTGTGAAACTCGACGGAGTCGCCCTCTTCCTACGCTCCGAGTCTGCGCAGCTTCGTGTACCTCCTCAAGCGCGGAGTTATACGCTTTGGTTCTGTCGCGACATCGCACGTTTCTTGCCTTGCCTCGAAACAGGCAGCTCCCAACAAGCCCATCTGTCATCTGTCGTCCACATCTACATCTACATCTGCATCGACGTCCCCTCAATTGTCAAGTGTCAGTGGGAACCGGGAAAGCGTCGTTTACTCTTGGCTCTTACGCTTGTCACTCCGGATCCATTACAACCATACTCTCCTGTCGGAGTCTGTTAGAGTTTTCTCCGAGTCAGGACTCAACAAGCCATCCTATCGTCCTGATCGCACGATGGATTGACGGATCGATCGAAGTTCAAGACTTCAAGTTGCCCCGGGCCTGACTCAGGCTGATCATGACATCAAAGCTAGGCTCAGGCGGGAGCACAGACCACCAATCTATACATTGCCGTCGACCATGCCATGCGGCCCATGCCTTGATGTCCTTGAGCTTGATTGCCAAGCCGCAGCGGCATTGTCAAGGTGCAGACTTTCGTCCTCTTGCCTCGTGTCGGCGTCGCCTCGTGAGTCGAAACAAAGGCTATAATTTGGTATCAGTTCCTCGATGTCCGTATCTACCAGTGTACTGAATGTTTCCATCTAGCGTAATCGTTGTATCACCTCACCTGAGAATCGCTGAGATTGTTGCATCATCGCATCATTGCATTCACACTTGGCAACTGTCAATGGCTACAGAACAGACCAGACCAGTGCGAGACCAAAAAGAACACGAACACGAAGACAAAGACGAAGAGGGTATGGAATCCATGGATATAATACTGTATAGCGTTTCATCTTACCACCTATACTCGGACATCTCCAAATCGCGTCATCGTGTTTGTTATCGTGACTCGTGATGATGCGAACTGCAGAATAGACGTCAAAGGCCTTGAATGTAACTCGGCACACGAGGGAGACTCAAAGATTCGAAGGGAGGGACGGAGGGAGGGAGATTACGAAAGACCATTGAGAGTCGAGACGTAAAATCCGCATTTTGACAAGGTCGAACAACGTAGCACTACTTCTTCGAACTCAAATCCGTCAGTACTAGTACCAGCGCAAACCGGACCTACTTCTCACGAGCACGAGCACGATCATTTAAAGTCTGGGGTCTGGAGTCTGGACTACGAATTTTATGAATTGTATAGCTCTCGAATATCGAGATTCGGGTTCTTGGATGAGTTTGGGAGGAGGAGGAGGGAGTTCGTCGGGGCGGGATAAGAGGGTCGAGTATTGGCCGATGAAATATGGTTCGGAGAGGGAGGTTCAAGTCATCTCGGAAGGCATTGTCGTTCGTCCTATTTCACCATTATCATCATCATCGAAATCAATGTGAAGACTTTATAACAGAATGGACGAGTGATCGTCTACCTGCTTACGTATGTTGTAGTATTTGCACTCGCGATCGGCGTGACGATGTTGAGATCGGGCAGAGTATCGATATCAGTACTCATCGTTCACGAGTCACGACACTGGCACTTTTGGGGTCTGAGTGCGAAACTGCGAGTGATGGAACTTGCAGCAAAGAGCGATGGCAAATTTTGCTGCTAGCTTCGGGTCGGCTTTATACTCGAACGAAGAGGATGTGACATACACCACTGAACTCCCGTTCGTGATCTTGCCGCTCAAACCCAAAGGGCCAAAGCTACCGTGACGCTCTCGAGTCTCGACTTGTCACCCTCGGCGGTTGTTCGAGAATCGTTGACCGTCATGATACTCGAGTACGAGATCCAATAGATCCGATCTGTCCCAATTTCTATAGACTAACCCAAACGCGAGACATCAACAGCGATTCTGATAGAAAACATCTTACAGCGGCACCAAGGTGCAGAATCGCTCCCGCATTCAGAGCCCGAACCCCATAGGTCATATCTGGCCAAAAGAAAGACAGCCAAGGCGCTTAAGTGGTTTAGTGGTAAAATCGCTGCTTGCCATGCAGTGGCCCCGTGTTCGATTCACGGCTTAAGCATTTTTAGCTCTGGCTTGTCTCTGCTTACATGTACATGTACCAGCATCCGGCAAGTCAAGCTTCTTCATTTTTTTCATTTTTTCCCTTCGAGCTTCGTAGTACTAGTACTACTTAAGTATCTGACGTTGGGACGTTTTGAATCGAGCGGTTGAGCAAGGTGTTGAGCGAGGCAATGAGATATGGTAATTGGTATAGATACTAAGGGATGGTATCGGTTGCAATTGAATACAAAGTAGTATGGAAGACATGGACTCGGAGGTTTGGGGAGTATACATGAACCGCTAACGGGAATGCCAGTGGTGGTGGGAATGGTGATACCGGTAAGAATGATTCATATCCTCAACTCCCTCTCAACATCAAATCCCAAACCCTCAAGATCATCATCGTCTTCATCTGCTAAGTCGTCGTCGTCGTCGCTGCCGAAGCCGAATACGATAGATCCTTCACCTCCGAAGGAGGGGAGGATGTGATATCTGTGAATAGAGACGGAGTCAGATGAGTTGGAATTGGGTGGGGGTGGGTTGCGAAATGCGCAAGGAGGTGGAAGGGGGAGAATGGGAGGTGGGAAGAGAATGAAGAGAATGAGGAGAATGAGGATACGAAGATGAAGATGAAGATGAACACGGGGAGAGTGAAGAACGAACGCGGAACGACGTCAAAGCAAGTAAGATGTACAAAGGAGGACGTCCAAGAACGAACAACGACGAAGACGAAAGTGATGAACAATGAACGGCGGACGAGGAACGACGACGAACAAGCAAAATGTGTGTGCGAAGCACGCAGAGCGAGAACCACAACGAAAACGATAACGATAACGATAACGAAACCCAGACACGAAAGATGAAAGACGAAAAATAAGTGAACGAGTGAAATGAAGAGGGGAGGGTTAAGGTGAAACTGAGGGGAAGAAAAGACGTTGACCTCGACGAACGCCGAAAGACGTGGACGGGAAGATGTCGAAAAATGAAGAGTGAACGACGAACGACGACGGAAGAAAGTCAGGAACGAAGACCACAAACGCAGGAGAGAAGATACGAACGACAAAAGACAGAAAGAGAGAAAGAAAGAAAGAAAGACTCACTTCTCCAACAACTCTTTAATCCCCCCATCCTCCCCCTCTTCTCTCCGAAACATCATCCCCCCTCCTCCCCTCTTCCCCCCCTCCTTCCCATTTCCACCGCCATTGCCAGACCCAGAGCTGGCACCAACTTCAGACTCTACGATCCAATCGACTCGAACCCATGTATGTATAAGTTGTCCGCCTTTATAAACTAGCAATGTAGGAAGAACGTCGAGGTCTGTCTTCTGCGTCGATGCTGGAGCGGGGTATTCGTCCTCGTCGTAGTCTTCGAAGTCGTCATCCGAGTTTAGGTCGTATTCTTCAGGTATCGAGTACGGATTCCCCCCTCCATTCCTTATCGATCCATTGGCATAAGACGAAGACGAGGGATTGCCGGATGAAGAAGAGGAAGAAGATAGGGATGCAAAGCCGAGTTTATCTGCTCGGGCGTGGAGGAATTTAACGGATGGATAGGATCGTGCGAGGAGGACTAGATCTTGATCTAGCGTTGCGCATCTTTCTAATGTCTGCAAAATATACGACCTCGTCAGTTCAGTTCATATCTCGAGGTCGAAAACCACGCCCAAAGAAAGAGGGGAGGAAAGAGGGAAGCCTTGGTGGAAAGAACGAAGGAGGAAGGAAGGACGAAGGAAAGACGTACAGGATGATAGATATGCATTACGACCCATGTATCTCTCCCCTCCCCCTCCACAGCTCTAACAAAATTACTCTCCACAACCTCTCTCAAATGACCAAACGCTTTCCCTCCCCCCTCCTCCCCACCCTCCTCATCTTCCTGATCTTCATCTCCGCGAGTCCGTCGGTCAAGGGCTTGTTCCTCGGCGTATGTCAACCCGCCCAAATCGCCTCGAAGCCATACGCGTTTTCGTTCGCGTTCGGCTTCGGCTCGTTCGAGATTGGAGGATGAAGATGCAAGCGATGAGTCGCGCAAAACGCCTTTTACGCCCGTCTGTCCCGTCGCACTTCCCCTCGCAGATCCATATTGTCCTCTCACCGCTTTCCCCGCTCCCCCAGTTCCTCCCCCTGCTCCGGCTGAAGGCGGTGGGTTCAGGTTGGAAGGCCGGGAGGAAAGGGAGCGCGATTTGGAGGGAAATCGAGTATCTTCGATCTCGTCAAGGACGTCGTCGTCTGAATCTTCTTCCACATCGTCTCGGGATGATCTTATCCCGCTCCTATGAGAACGAGATCGGGAGGAGGGGTATTGGTATGATCCTTCCCATTCTTCCGTAGGCCATTCTTTCAATCCCCCTCCCGAAGATGAAGGATAGTTAGAGTTGGCGGGGTGGTCGGGAGAGAGAGAACGGGCGGGCGATGGAGATCGATTGCGGCCTGCGAAGAGTTCGCCTGATAGAACTGCTTGTTCGAGTGGATCCTATATCCCATCCCCCCCATCATCAGTTACTCTGCAATCCTTCGATTCCTTCATTCATTCGTACCATCATATTCGATCACCGTCGATTCTCAGGTCTCGGTCAATGTAATTCAGTTGTGCAGAGATATTCCTGGAGAGTTAGTTAGTACTGGAATGGACTGGACTGGTTAGGTGAATGAGTACGATGAACGATAGGAGTAAGTAAGTAGCCTCACCTATCCTAGGCTCAGTCGAGACTTACTCATGAATAAGCGCTCAATGCTTTTTCATCCACCTTCCACGTTCTAGCCGAGCCGAGTGCCGATCAAGCCGGACGGCGGTCGGATTCTTCTTTGCTTGACACTCGATCACGTGCGGGAAGGAGCGAGAAGGTAAATTCGATGGGAGTGGGATGGATGGGCGTTCATCGCGTTATCGTGGATGCGGAGAAAGAGCAAGAGAAAGATGACTGGCTTTGGATGATTCGGAGACGGGTGATGTTCTTTGTCTGCTTTGAAGTCGGTTGATGACGTTGCAGTTGCAGTCGGTTTCACAGAAGACCAGACCAGACTCGATCATCGAGGGCGAGGACGTATGTGAGACCTCCGAAGTGTGCTATCATTATATTGTGAAACACCCTCACTCTCATCCGATGGTTTAGGCTGGTATACAACGTTCTATATCGCTCCATGTCTTCTCTCTTTCCATCGCTCTTGGGTCCCTCCTCAGGCCCATCTTTGGGTTCACCCTCATATCACGTCCAGTCTCACCTCAGTCTCACCGATTCCCTCGCTAAGACCCTCGCTACAACCCTCGAACGATATCTCTGCCCCATCCATCGGATCATATCGAATCATATCGATCCCATCACGAAGAGATCAAAATGAGAAGAACACTCTCCCTCTTTAAATGGGTTCTCATATCCTCCCTCGCCGCGGTGCTCATATACACCGCATACCTCCTCTCACCGCCATCCTCCTTCTCATCCCTCTCCTCCCTCTCCGTTTCCTCGGTTGAGGGTACTACTCCCGAACGCATCCTCAATCCATTCAACCTCTTCCGATCTCCCAAATCCCTATCCCCCGCCAATATCAACTCTGCCGCCGTCGACGCCGTCGACAAGATTGACGAACAATTCTTCGTCGGAACATCCCCTTCCAATATGCACGTGCAAAAATTTAAAGGCCGAGCACTCTATCCCAAGTCTCCCTCCGGATCCGAAGGATACCGCGTCCTCCTCTCCTCCATCCGTTCCAAAAAACGCTCCCTCTCAGGATCAAAATGAACTAGATTGATTAGGCATCGCGTAGCCTAAGAAATTCATGTAGGTATAATCATAATCCAAGATCTCGCGTCTGGCGACTGTCCTACAATCCGACTACTAATAATATCTGTACTAGTATCTGTATCTGTGTATGTATATGTATCTGTATCTGTAACGAGCACTGACAGTACGAGCTCTAGAACGAACTAGAGCCCAAGCTCTTACATGATCTAACGAATCAACCTAGATTCCCAAATTCTCGACCTGAACACAGCTTAGTGAGAACGAAACGAAGCGAGAAGAACTTCCGACATCAATACCATATACAGGTAAGCTAAGGCCCCACATAACCTTACGCATATGCTCCACCCATCAACCTCACGCCCACGTTCATGTCTCCGAGTCAGGTCCAGACTCGCTCCACTCCATCTCAAATCTCAAACGCACGGTTCGCTTCCATATCCATATCCATATCCGCATGGCGGAGCGGGATTATCCATCTTCCGATATTTCCCGATATTTGTCGCACCTCTCCACCTCTCTTCCCCTGTCCCCTTTCCTCTCCTTTCTCTTTCCTCTTTCGCAACGCGGAAAATTCTCGGGGCTTTGATTTTGGCTCTTCATGTTTGAAAATTTTATGTCTCTATATATGGGTTGGGTTACTCGGGTACGGTAGAGTAAATCAGAATCTCGATCGATCGGATTGGAATAACGTTTTAACATTATTATTATCTTCCTCCCCCGAAGATTTCCCGCTCACTTCGTGCCCGTGCTCGAGCACGCGCAAAGCGCGGACAGGGCAGACAGGGCGGAAAAGCATCGAAATGAACATAAAGCACGAAACGTTCATCCACTCACACGTACACGTACACGTATATATATCGTTCCTGAATCTAATAAATAAAGACATGTACGTACTCGTACGCCTCCGAGTCGAGTACTAGTCGTACCTTTCAGATCATACGCGTAAGGTATTTATGAGTATGAGTATGAGTAGTGATCGACGGGCACGTAATACCGCCGCCGACGCGGACGAGATATGAGTCTTCTAACAGTTTTGAACAAGGAGGAGGAAGCGTTTCATTTAGAGAAGAACCTTGCCATCACCAGCGATCGATCGATACTGTAATCGAATCGTGCATGGACACTGGAGAAATAAGCCACATCAAACGCGTACAAAATTAACCTCACTGGCAGGCTGGCGCAGAAGATCGATCGAAGAACCAGTATCATTGACCGTGACGTCCAACTCGTCAAGTGTCAAGCGTCAACTCGTCAAGACTGTTTACCCGGCCAGGTGAATGAGCAGGGCAAGCATATGTACGTGAAAGGAAGCTTGGAAGTGGGAACAGCTTCGGCAAAACTTATCTTGATACTGACAGGAATCAGGAATCATGCGTGTCGCTGTCAAAGATCAAGATTCGACAGAGCGGGAAGCATCATTCTGGAATCGATCGACTTATCATATTATCAGGGATGACAAGGGACATTGAGAGGAACAGGAACAGGAACGGAAATTATATTAGTATAGAATCGAATCGGATTGGATTTAAGACTCAAATAACGTGCACACAATTTTCCGGGTACGAAGGCGAAAGGTTACTAGAGTTACTAAACGACGCGGAGACCAGATGCGAAGAAGAGAAGACGAGGATGAGCGAAGTGAAGTGAGAAGTTAGAACTGAGAAGTGAGAAGACGAGGTGACTGTGAAGGGCGAATGAGGAAGGGCGAAGGGAAGGGGAGCGGAAGGAAGACAGATGGCGGAGGCAGAGATATATCATATGATATATAAAGATATGTGCATGTTATATGGTACGTTACCTTACTCGTACATATTTCATTGTCATTGTCATTTCCAGAAATTCCAGGTTCATCGAAGACGAAGACGCGGACGGAGAAGGAGGCTGAGGCTGAGGCTGAGGTTGAGAGAGACACGATGGAAGGTTTTGCTTTGGTTTGGTTTGGTTTGGTTTTGGGATGTGAGCCGAATCGAGTTCGGAGGTGGAGAAGTGATGTGATGTGAGGCGGATACTTGAGAATTGAGTGTGAGGGTGGACGAGATGGATTGGTGGATCGATGGATTGACGAGATGGATTGAGTGATTGAGTGATCGGGTCGGAGATGTGAGAGGGGTGGGGTCGTGGCGGAAGGTGTAGGTGGTAAGTGGATGTCAGACACCGACGCCAGTAGCACATATGCCCACACCAGCTATACAAAGCAGACACTGGAGGTCGTGCTGTGCTGTGCAGTCCAGTACATAGTCTAGACCCCTGAGCGCCTCTCAGGCAGCGTCGTACCGATACCGTAGACGCCGGAGTCCAGAAAAGCAGCGTTGCATCATCCAACTAGCGCCTCGGGCCCGAAAGAAGCGCTAGCGCTCTCATGCTACGACAAGAGGAAGTGGAAGTAGATAGCACCCCGAAATGAAGATCACGGGTGAGCGAATGATTGGAATTGGACAATTGGACAATAAGCGAGATGACAGGGCCGCGTTGAAAACGGGACGTGACTGGTGAAGGTGGACGGTAGATGAAGGGGATGAGCTCGGTGTGATCATGAGGGTGGTGAAGGTTAGGGTAGATTTTAGGGTCACGATATGCTTCCGTTCGTCTTTTTGATGGAATGTGACAGGATAAGATACGAAACGGAAGTGTAGTGTAGTCTTATCTGGTGAGGGATGAAGATCGAGGGTCATTGGTGGAGGCGAATGACGATGCGGATGAGTCGCGCAGGTGGAGCAGGCGTAGGGTCCGATGATGATGCGTCATCGATTTTGGACGGATGAGAGAGGAGGGAGGACGTTTGGGACGTCGATCGATGTCCGCGGATGAAGATAGAGATGAGGAGAAGGAATTGGAAGATGATGCGAAAGAGGATAGAATAAGCACTGGAACCAAAAAAGAAAGCGAGGATAACGAGGACAATTGGACAATATTACGAAGGATTCAAGGAAGAGGAATCATGATGTGAAAGAGGAGAGGAAGGGAGACGCAAAGTCTATAGGTTATGCGAGTAGATGAGGAGGAGAGAGTCCGGACGTGCATGCGATGAGATGAGAATGAGAATGAGATGAATGACTCGAAAATATCCATAGCCATATCCAAGAAAGAAATGAAAAGCGAATATTAATGAAGTGAAGATCGGATGAAGATGAAAGGAAAACGGAAAGTCCGAGATAATAAATCATGGATGAGATGCTGGCACCGTCCATCAGCTTTGCTTCGCTAGTGGGGAAGAGTGGAACTCACCTGGTAGATGTATTAGATGTGCGTTTGCACTTTTGGTCCGCCCTTTGATTTTCTCGATTTTATCATCAAGTAATCGGTCGAGCTGTTGGGGTCGTCGCGAGAAGGCGAAATCGACGCAGTGGAGGAAGGCATCGACTACAGCGGGATTAGTAAGTGATGGAGTTGGAGGAAGGAGACATACCATAGACGTCGATGTCGACGTTTGAGAATCTTTTCGCGTCCTATCCAGTGTCCGCATCAACTACATCCTCATCAGCCAATATAGAAACTAATGACAGGACAAGCTCACTTTTTCCTGACTAGCTTGACGAGTCCCAACCCCTCCTCCAAAGTTCAACTGCCTCACATCCACACTCGTCATCATCGGAAAACTAGCCAAACTCCGTACAAGACTAGGCAAGCTCGCGACATCTCCATCTTCATCGTCGCCCGCGTCCGTTCCTTGTCTTGAATCGCCCGGAGATGAAGGGAATGGCGTGAGGGGCGTCAGGCCAGACGAAGCAGACCGTGAAGGGAATGGACGGGAGGAAGTGACTGTATGGGGATGAGGATGTTGATGAGAGGAGCCTGAAGATGCAGATGGCTGAGAGAGTGGACGAGGCTTGGAAGACATTGCTCTGCGAGGACTCTGGCGATGTCGAGGCGAGGCGAGGGATGTATGTATAGTACCGCGAGTGTACAAGTACAAGTGGGAATAACTAACGAGAGCTCGAGTGCATTTAGGCTCATTCCTAAATAAGCCCATGTGAAACTCCGCTTCACACTCCGGAGGTCCTCCGGAGGAGGGGCTTACATTAAGATCGTGGATTCTGGGGCTGCACTCCGACGGCCACACCCACCGCACAACTCGTCCGAAAAATCTGAAACTTGGTGGAATGGTACTTCTCACTCTTGTGGGATCATACATAATTTAATATCCATTTTAAATTCGCTGATACCATATACATCCGACCGATCTGTACGGGGCCTTTGGTCTGCTTCTCCGTCCTCATAGATCTCTTGAGCCATCCCCAAATAGTCCAAAAATGCCGGGAAACTGTTCTATGTGTCTGGTTGACATGAAATCGCTTCTTGAAGCAATATAATACGCGCCCATGATCGTGATAGAGATTGAAAGTTCGATATCTCCAACACAACTGCCAGTGGGAGAGATTGAATGTCCTCCGCATCTTCAAACGGCTCTTGGTATAATAGAAGTCTCAACAGTTCGTCTCTTGATTGCTGTAGAGACTCCTTTCGTGCGTGAGCCACCGTCTCGTGAAGTGTGTCTCGAGGTCGTCGCGCTATGCAGCTGAAACGCGCTGTGTTACAGGTGTGACACTCGTCACATTCCTCCTTTCCTCCACCGACGTCTATGAAATCCTGGCGCCGCAGTGCCGGACGGTGTCAAGGAGCGTTGGATGTGATCATGTACTATCAATGCTATGATTGGTGCTAAAAATCTGGGAGTTTTATGATCTTGTGCTTACGATCTGAGATCTTGTGAAATTTCTTGTGACAACAACTGCAGTGAAAGTGAAGCCAAGCTCAGAGACAAATAAATTATTCTGTGTTTATGATAAAATCGAGTTGATTCGTATCTGCTAAACCCGAAATCAATGAAGACAATCGGGTGTTCAGAGATTTTGCAATTCAAGTTCTTCAGCAGGTCTCCACGACGCGACTTCCCTGCAAACCCCTCCGCAAGGCGGAGGCGCGGAGTTTACGAGCGGGGTTTGAATCGAACCTAGAGTGCATTGCGTCGGCGATCCAGAATCAAGTCACGGTCCTGTCCCCATTTTTTTCAAATACGATATCCGAAAAACAATTTTTCACCTGCTCCGGATATGGCAAATGACTTTCCGAGCCCTACTCCCGGCCTTCCGGCTTCTCGGCGTCGCCGCTTTTGGGCATGCAGGCCGCTAAGATCGGAGTGCGCCGAAGAAGTCTGGTATGATCCCTTGATCAGATTCTGGGAATCTTAATGATGGATTCACCAGGGGCAGCGAGGCTAGACTATAGGTGGCGATATCCCAGAACCAAGCACTCAGATCCTCACCCCTCACACGTGCAGACTGTGCACCTGAGCTCCGAGATCCAATTCCAATGCCAATTCGTAATCGTATTCGCGCTCAGGCTCAGGATACAGTACGATCACTGGCACTAGCACGAACGTCAATATGTTAACACGATCAGGCTTCAGTTTGTTTAGACCCCCAATTATTCAATTCCTATTCAATTCCAATTGGCTCGATGTCCATCCTCGCACCCAACCTTCCTCCCATCCTGTGAATACACTCCCAATCCCATCAATCTCTTCTCACCCTCCTCGCCTCCTCTCTATCTCACTCTTCTCACTCTTGCAATCGAGAGTCTTCTTCCGACGAAGACCGGCAACACTAGTACAGGTACACCAAAACACAAAAACGTAAAAACGCACGTCGAGACACCGCCCATGCCATCACCCTCCCAAATCTAATCTTCACTTTCGCATAGATAACCCTTCCCCATCCCCTCATCGAAGTTCCTCGAGAAGTTCCTTTCCCTGATCACTTGCCTGATCATGACTAACACCCCGGTCCCGGTCCCGGTCCTCGATCCCGAACTACAATCGCGCTTATTTCCTCTCCTCTCGTAACGCACTAGAACCTCCCTCACCTCACCCCTACCCTCACTCGCATTCGTAGTCGGAATCCCGGTGGTCCAGTGGTCCAGTGACCGCCCTCGCAGTGTTCGCACAAACCAGTCTAGTCCTATCGACAACGATCAGATCTAAAATGAAATCTCCAATTCAATCTCATTCAATCGCATTAACCTTCCCATTATCCTTCCTATTATCCGTTATCCTTATACCTACTTTCGAATTTCTCGAGCGCGTAACTGCAACGTATATGGGGTATGTTGCCAATGGGTGTTCCTGGCATATGACCCTCTCAACGTGCTTATAGCACAGCACTAGCACCTGCCACCTTGACAGTCAGCATGTCAGCACATCGCACATTGCTCATCGCACATTGTACATCGGATACTAGTCTTGCTACTCACAGTCTCACAGTCTCAGTCTCACACTGATTCGCGCTCAACGCGCTATACGCGCTCCTGATCATCTCGCAACGCGATGACGAGAATATTAATGAATTGAACACTCTATTTGTGCACTAGTTGGAATGAGAAGCATGGTCATTCTCAACGTGATCTCCCTCAACTTCGTGCTCGCGATTTGACCACTCGACACTTGACTTAGCAGGTCCTCACTCGTGACCCTTTTCTTGGTTTCTTTCGTGATATCGAACTCTTCTCTGGAACGTTCTACTGGGCGACATATCAATATTTAGCTCTCAAACCTTGGCATCTTTGGCATCTTGAAAATTTCACTCTCGTAAACCTCGTCTTCAGCCGGAACTACACCCAGCCTTCGAACGGTACAAGTTCCTCTCCGATGCAAGTCGATTTGAAAAGTACATGGCCGATGAATCCGAAAAGCAGCGTAATGTTCATTAACTAGAAACGTAGTCCATACGGCCTCACAGCCTCGATACACCCAACTCACAAAATCAAGATCCAAACAAATCTCATACCGTACCGAAAGAATCAAAGAATCAAAGAATTAGAGGAACAAAGAACAGAGAATCAGAGAATCACTCGAATCCCGTCGCCACCCCGCATCCGCATCCGCATCCGCATCCATCCCCACATTTCATCATGACAATTCTCTCACGAAACACGTTGAGTCACCGCCACTTCCACAACACTTCCGTATTGCATCGCGTTTCTTTGCGGTGGAGAATTTGAGAGATCCTGCGGCTGCTTATTCACCTGCGAATAATCGGATGATCATATATGTCGTTGACCCAATAAACCGGAATCCTATACAAAGCCCACGAATAAGTCGACGGTATATATGAGAATGAGGATGGAAGAAGGGGGGGGGGACGTACCGGCGAGACCTGCGACGGAAATAAGGATGAAATCCATGTATATACTTGCGAGATCTTTCTGAGACCCGGTCTTCGTTGCTGCGGTTCTAGAATGGCACATGCGTCAGTTCGAGAATGTCCGATTGACGACAAGGATAAAAGATATTGATAATATAGGAAGGGATGGAAGAACGAATCTCAAAAAGGTAGAATGAAAGAAGTTCCTCGACACGCCGAGATGCGCCGAAGCAATGGGGAATTGAGTAGTCGAGTGGGGAGATAGAAATAGATAACGGATCGGGATAGGGATAGGCATGAGAAAGAGGGACAAGGAACAGAATACGTACGTGATCACAGCCGCCAAAAGACCCTACGTCATAACACGCGTCAATCTCCCTTCCCACACTCGACATACAAATATAAACTCACATTCGAAAGTGTCCATGCCAGCAGCACACTGGGATAACACAGTCAGCGCCACGATAAGAGTGTAACGCGAAGCCGTACTTAGTCCTGAAACTCTTATAATAATCTTCCTCAACAGTCTTCGCATCCACCTTCGCCTCGACTTTCTCCGGCTTCGTATTGATAACGTGCAAAGCATCGTCGTATGCAGCGTTGATATCCGCGGGATCTGTTGGGACGACCGCGTCGACAGTATTCTTGTCGCCTTCTTTGCCCTTTGCAGCGTTGGCGGAGCCGAGATCGCTCGCTGGCTTGTTGTCGCCTTTCGTTCCCCATGATACGTCGTGTACGTTCGAGAACTGTCAAAGATAATCGGATCGCTATCGACGGTTTCACCGAAGGAGGACGTACCGCATAGACGTTTAACACGGAAATATAACTCGGAGCCATCAGAAGATATTGTATGAAGCTCGTTATCATGTGCCATGGTTCGAACTGTCGGATATCACGTCAGTCGATACTCCAACTCCCGGCTTTGCATGAATTCAACTTACGAAGAGGAGTGAAGCGAGGATATACAGTCCCAATGTACTCAATAAACTGAGCACAATAGCGCCGAATTTGACATTCGTGAAGATATCGCTGAACGTGAGCCCCGAGTTCTGCTCATGCGCAATTTCTTGTGCCCCCTTGAACGCGAGCCAGAATGCCGAGAACTTGATGTCATGAGCGCTTATTCTCGCGAGACGAAGAGTGTGGACGTACTGTCATATACACAGTGATAAAGGCGAATCCGATCATCGCGAGGGTATACTGAAGCTTTGCCCTAGGATTTCATCAGCTTTCGGAATGGAATGCGGATGGAAAAGACGTACCCCTGCGGTCGATTCCCCATCGAAAGCAAGAAACACATTGTCAGAAGCCCCAAATACAGATACTGGAAGATCAAATTGGGAATCCTCATGAACGTAAGTTCACTCTCCATGGCCTGACTAAGAATAATAAATGCAATATAATAGTTCCCCAGACTGAACCACGCGAAGAACAGGTTGTAAGTCTGATACACCATTTCGACATGGATCCAGAACTTCCGCCAGAAGGAGTGGGAGGACCGATATATGTAGGCGAATTTGACGGTAGAGTGGATGGCGGCGAAGAAGGACCCGTTGAGCCATCGCCGACGTTGCGAGATTAATTCGGGGACTTGATCGGGGACGTCGGTTACGGCGTAGGCGGATTTGACGTAGTGTAGAATCCAGGAGGCTTTGCGTTTCGAGACTAGCTCCCAGCAAAGAATCTAGGCCAAGTTCAACGAAGCCCGAGCGTGCTAGAATTTCGTCGAAACTCACTCGATCTTCGGCAAGGTACATGTTAGCAGTGAATATGTCCGCTCCGGCGCCGTGCTATGGATCCGATCAGAAGCGCGTGGGAAGCTTGGAACGGAGGCTCACCATTTTCTCTCCGAGGAAATATTTTTGCAGGGGTCCTTCGCCTTGCGCGTCGTTCTGCAGGGCGATGTACCGATACGCGCTGAAGGCACCCGGAAGGACGGTGATATATCCAAACACACTCTCCAGTGGTTTATCCAAGATATTACTCTGTTCCACGTCAACTAGTGTTGAAGAATTAGCGAAGAAGACTGACCATCTTGTATTCGAAATTCTGGGCCGCGACGAGTGGATTGAGTAAGTTCTGTCCGTATTTGCCCTTGAGAGCGACAATTTCGCCACATGCACCGCCGACGTTTGAATTGATATCGAAGGCTTTCCAGAGATGGTAGATGGAGGTAGGGCCGGGCTGGGTTCCTACGTCGAGGAGGATACAGACATTCGGTTGGAGGACGGGTCCGAAAGCGTTGAAGAACCATCGGTGAGAGTTGATCTGTCATTGACGGAACTTTGTGAGTCGGTGACGGTAAGGGATTTGCTGGGAGGAATGACCTTCTTCTGATTCTTCTCTTTGAGACAGAATATAATTTGCACAGGGACAATACCCTTCTCCGCACCCTCAAATTTCATGGATGGTGTTAGCGATACTGCGCCGATCCGCATTAGCCTCGGTATAGAAGGATTGACACGGGAGTACCGAGTACACACCTTGAGTCGTATACTCGTATATATGCGCGGTGACCGGTTTCTTATTGACCTCATTCTTCGCAATCCCATCTTGATACGCGCCCATGGCAGCGATAACGCTCAGCGTCCTCGAATTGATCTTCCCTCGTCCATCACTAACGATACACACAACCACTTTCTTCCACCCATCTTTCCCCCAAGTCTTACTTCGTTCTCTCGTACACAAGTGAGCGATGTTCTTCATGACGCCATGCATCGTCCGGCAGAACAACTCCTCGTCTTCGTTGTACATCGTCATCACAATGAAGAGCTCTGTTCGGCGAGGCGGGTCGTAGAGGACTTGACGCAGTGTGAAGCCTTCATTCTTGAATTCGTTAGGATCGCATGTTGCTCCCGTATATCGAAGGAAGTTGAATTCTCTTTCGGTACGTTGCGTAGACCTCTCCAGGAGCTTCGTTGGTACGGGCGCATCGTAGACGTAATTGCCGTGGAACAGCCTATCTCGCTCTCAGTGCCACGCACATCATAAGGGTAGGAGGAAGACGTACTCAACGCGTTTGATAGTTTTATATCGTCGAGGAACCCGCTGGGGTATCCTCCCGTATCGAATATTATTCGAGCTCGCAGCATCATCGTCATCATAACCTCCTGGAGGGCCACCCCGCCCAAACCCAGGTCTAGGCGTCCCCGCACTACTCCCTGGTGGAGGGTAATAATCCCCACCGCCACCTCCACCCATCTGTCGACCAGGCATCAAAGGAACATGTCCTGACGAATCGTCATCGACATCTGGATAATGAGTCTCAGGTTCATATTGAGGACCTGGACTGTGCAGTCCTGCTTGTTGAGGATTATACCGAGGATTGAGGTAATCTGCTGCTGGCGCAGGATTTGGATAATATGGATCAGGTGTGTGTGCTGGATGCTGGGGTGGGGCGGGATAGTAAGACTGTTGAGCAGGGCCAGGTGTTGGTGGATTTGCGAAAGGGTCGTTCGGGTGGCTTGGACCACTATAGGCAGTAGCGTACGTTGATGAACTGGAAGGATAAGGCTCTTGCTGTTGTGGGTATCCGTAAGGGTCGTGATAGCCTCCTCTATCAGGCTATAAAGCATCATGTTTAGCAGCGATTCTTGAGTCATAGCTAGTCGACGCAAAAACGTACTTCTGGGTATCTGCTCATGGCGTTGCTCGTGAGCTGGTCGTGGTCTTCAAAAGGTGGATGGGCGAATGGAGAACGAGGGCTTATAGCGAGTGCAGGAACCGTTGCTCGTGATGTGACGCCCTCGCAGCCAGCACAGCCACCGAGCCGCAGCTCCAGCTTTCTTCCGTAAGCGGCAACGGCATCTCTTGCTTTCACAGCATCGCCAACCAGGCACACCTCAAATACCGGCAAAATATAGAAGATAGGGATATGGGAGGATAACAAAGCGATGCAATTGAATTACAAAAACGCGTACAGGACCGACAACAGGTAGAGGATACAGGATCACTTCAATAACTCCTCGACGATGCGATCGTCTGGAATTTTTGCGATGTTAGCACCGCGATAATTCAGACGTCGAAGAACATCGATCTGAGTCGATCAATTAGTGATGGGGATATATACGGGGGGTTAGAAGAGAGGACGTACTACTTGGGTTCGATCGAATCCAAGGCTTTCGAATTGCTCAACATGAGCGTGTTGCAATCCAGCGATGGCAATCTCATCTCGAACAGCCTTTCCTTTTCCACTATCTCCCTCTTTCGGTGAAGGTGCTCCAGCGTAGATGTGAGCCCAATATCTTAAGTCTTCTCAGCTATCTCCGGTGGCGATGGAAAGAAGAGAAGACGGACCTGGCGGTATCATCGAAGCTACTCCGGCTCATCATGAAGTGTTTCGCAACCTCAGCATCTTGAGGATCGTTCGGCTCTGGACTGCAGAGGAGGCTTTGGAGGCTGATCAGGGTGGATTTAAGGGTGAGGACGGGGGACCATGCGTCCTTGAGAATGTCGAGACAAATTGCTCCTGACGCCGATGAGACATTTGGATGGTAAACTTTCGTGATGAACTTCATCTTCACGGGTTGAAAAGGATACGAGTCCGGAATCACGATATCCTAATAGGTCGCAAGGAGTGAGGACGTGATTAGTGAGGTGGCATGAGATGAGTAGTGGGCGACGTACGACTTCAAAATGCCCGCCTTGGTATGGTGTATCTTCAGGTCCAGGAAAGCTGCCTCGCAGATGGAATGGATTATCATCGATCAAGTCGATCGCGATATTCGAAGTTTTATCATTCTTGCAATCTGCTCCCTTCGTCGTCAGCCAGGCCGTCGTGCGAATAAAAGCCACATGCCTGCAATTTCTTTGTTAACTCGCCGAAGACGCGCGTCCATCTTCGAAGGAAATAAAGGTCGGTGTGCAGAGGGAAAGAAAATGAAAGTGTGCGATGACGACGGTTGCGGAAAGAAAGAATGGGCTCGAGGGTAACGTCGCCCGACCCGATTGCGCGAACGCCGATCTGTCCGATCGTCGGCAATTACCTTCCTTCTATTGGACGAATATTCTTTGAGATTCTACAAGTTCTAGATCCAACCGAAGGAATAAAAAAGGAAACACGACAGACAAAACATGCTTAAGCCGTGAATCGAACACGGGGCCACTGCATGGCAAGCAGCGATTTTACCACTAAACCACTTAAGCCAGATGACCAGTGCTCTTTCTATACCATCATAATTAGTACTGAGGAATCTGCGTCATGCTCGAGTTGCCTCTCAATGTCATGCCAAGTGTGTCAACCTCGACATCATTACTAGTACTAGTAATGTTTCATTGTAAATGCAAAAGTACATGCCCTATCAAGATGGATCCGAAGTACCATCACGGACCTACCTGCTCTAGCTTTGTTGTATGGATTTGTAGGTATGTTTATGACAGTTTATCGCCGTGGCTTTGAGTCCGAGTGGCAGGATCGGAAGTACAGTGGCACATGCCACATCCTCTCCGTTCATATATAAAACCGAGCTTGAGTTGGCAACAAATGTCCCATTCTCTTCTTGCGAAATCGTTCCATGACCCATTCCTCGCCCTCAAGCTCAAACGACCCAAAATCGATGAATCCCGACCCCGGATCCAAAAGTACGAAGACAAGTACGACAACCTACGTTCATAGGTACACATTTGACCCTCATTCACTTCGTCCTTCTAACTCGGATGTCGATGATAATCTTAATGGTGAAATCAGACGAACGATCATGCCTTCCGAAATCAAATTGACCTCCCTCTCAAAACCATATTTCATAGCCCAATATTCAACCCTCCTATCCCACCGCCGCGAACTCCCACCACCTCCTTCCAAACTCATCAAAGATGCCGAATTCCGTTATGCACGCGCGATACCGTTTATCCAGGCCGTGGTCCAATCTTTGATAGACGGGATACCGATTTCTTCCGCGAGTGGTTCCTCCACGCCGAAGAAGTCTTGCTGGATAGACGAGTTGAAGACTCATCAAGGACAACGCGTACCGATGAGCGATAGACTAGAGAAACAACCCTGGCTCTTCTACATCACTCACACCTTCCAATCAATATTCCCAGCCCATCGTGACAGCAGTCTTCACCGAATCCGTGCGTTCGGACTCGGACCAAAAATTCCTGCTGCATTTTATCTTCCTACGACGTTCAAACCTATCCTCTCGGCACATCTCAATCCCTTCGAATTTCACTGGTGGGAAATTGTGTTCGGACAATTGGCCATGCGTCATTGCCTCCGTAACAGTACCAGTGGAGGCGAAGAATCGGAAGATGATGAGCCGAGACCATTGAGGGATGTCCTATACATCCTAATGTGCTGCCTCCCAGGCCTCCTCCTGATCATCTCCTCAGGCGAAAAAACCTATCAAGCTCTCCCTCCCAGATCATGGATAATATCGCATCATGCGATGCTCCGAACAATCTTGGGTGAAGCAGAGATGAAGAAATGGGTGGAAGTGGATAATGCTAAGGGAGCGCGGGTTTGGGAGCCGAGGGCTCTTGAGGGGGAGTGTGCGGAATGGGTTGTGGCGAGGTGTGATGGCGAGGAGGGTGATCCGAGGTTGCCTGTTGATGAAGAGGTTTTGATGGATCCGGAGACGTAGAAAGTAGAGAAGAACTGTGTCGTGTTTGTGAGAGAATCGGGCAAAGAGGAGTAGCTTTATACGATATTGAGAACATTTATTATTTAGACCGTCGCTTTGAATGTAACCAAATGTAATTGACTAGCACTTTTGCTGCGGGATGAGGGTGCGAAGCGGACGAACGATTTTTGTACCTTTTTCAAATATATATAGGTTCAGCGGCTTGAAACCCGATGCACATTCTTATCGTGGAGCAGAGGAGCTGATGAACGAGGTCGAGTATGATCAGGTAAATATTCTCATCGAGGAAGAGTGTGCGGGCGAAGTTTTAATTCAGATCATCCTCCCATTCGCCTACGACGCTCGACGGCAGTACCGGTCCTCTAGCTTTGGATACTGAACTGTAGTTCCTGGAGTTACTGCTGTTTCATATGGAGTTCATGTCTCCGATTGCGATATACGTCTGGAGCTTCTGTCTAAAGCCAACATTGACGATTCGGCTGCTGAGCTTGGCTTCCAGCTTGAAGCGAATGGATCTGTTACGGAATGATCCTGGGAGTTCTGCTTGGATCTCTGTATGAATACGTCATAGCCCGAGTACGACGGGTTCGGTCTCACATGCCACTAGCACAAGAGGGCGACAATATGCACGTGTCCCGGAGGGCCTTGGACATGATTATGAGCAGCCCTCGCTAATGACAGAGCCTGGGCACA
Source organism: Sistotremastrum suecicum HHB10207 ss-3 (assembly GCA_001632355.1). Taxonomy (NCBI): domain Eukaryota; kingdom Fungi; phylum Basidiomycota; class Agaricomycetes; order Sistotremastrales; family Sistotremastraceae; genus Sistotremastrum; species Sistotremastrum suecicum. The sequence continues at coordinate 25,997 of KV428107.1, read as the reverse complement.
GGTGAGTTCATGAGGAGGAGGAAGCCAATAACTGTGCACTGATTAGCGAACTTGAATGAATAGGGGACGGCACGATGATAGTACTCACTTGGTATATATGGGCATCGAGTGAAGCGGACGGACCGGATTTTGAACATCCACGGGACGATACAATATCACGAATAACAAAGAGTCACGGTGATGCACTGGAGCATATGAATCAGAATTCACAACGCCAAAATAATAGGTAACGAGACACTGACCTAACGCTCGACGCTCCTCCTTCGCCCTCGATAGACCGACCTGAAGATGGTATTGCTTCCCGATAATATACGCGATTGTCCCCTCAGCCATCCACAACGTTATCCGAATAGCTGGTGTTTTCTCACTAAGCCAGAGTAACCAACTGCGCTTCCTCCCCTCCCAGAGGCTTCCTCCAAAATTCCAAATCCCTTTAACAACGTCTTACCCAAAATATTAAAGCGCACCCCCCACCCTGCTGGGGATCGGCCCCTCAGCCAACCACAACACTAACCGTGTTGCTGGAGAGAGAATACCGACCACGACCCACGTGGAAATTTCATCACGTGGAATTGCTGATGCTACCAGACTTTTTGCGAGGAAGTGGCTGTGAACAGGAGACTGATCTCGGGCATCAGCTGTAGTGTTGTTGGTGGTGGTGGTGGGGGGGGGGGAGAGGGAAGAGAATGGAGAGACGGTTTCTGGGTTCCGAAAATTATTTGTAGGCGAATGTGCGTATTCCGGAGCTGGAATTGAAACCGTTGAACGGGATTATTGTTGGACGCATTTCCAGGCAATAGTGAAGGGGTTTGAATGCAGCAGGAATTGAGCAGAGCGTGCTCAAAATGACTGGCAGATCGAAAGTCGATGAGGAGTAGCCGATAAGCGTCGTCTGAGCCTGAAATCACGGTTGTCAGGGACGGCTCGGCTAGCGATGTTTCCGCTTCACCGGCAACTTTCCGCTCGGCTCGCACTCATTCAACTCAAGCTCGAACTTGAATGCTGTCGTTTCAAGCAATGGCCTCTTCACCGTCCCTATCCCTCAGTTTATCCTGGGATATCAGACGTCATGCCTAATGTTTTTCTAGTCTGGCATCTCTTCTTCAAGAGGTCTCAAATATTCGGACTTATCCTCTCGGCACATCTTAATCCATTCGAGTTCCACTTGTGGGAACTTGTATTGGACGATTAACCGTGAGGCATGCCCTGCGACGAGACGAAGAAGAGGAATACGCGACTGAGTACGATCGGCCGAGAGCATTAAGAGCCATCCTATACATCTAAACGTGTTGTCTCCCAGGCCTCTTCCTCTTCCTCTCCACCTCTTCATCGGGTCTCAATCCCTTCTCCCAATATCATGGATTAAATCACAGCACGCGATGCTCGGAACAATTCTCGGAGAGGCGGACCCGAAGAACTGGGTGGACGTGGATGTCGCTAAGGGAGAGTGGGTTCGGGAACCGAGAGTGTTGAAGGGAGAGTGCGGATTGGGTTGTCACAGTGAAGATTGATGGGAGGAGGGGGATCCGGGGTTGCCTGTTCAGTTGATGAAGAGTTGTTGATGGACTCAGAGACGTAGAAAGCGGGGGATATGGAAAACGCGTCGTGTTTGTTGGAGCATTTGGGCCGAGAGGTATTGTTATGTATCATTGAGAGATCATGTAATTTGAGGATCGTTGGCTTGGATCTGATTAGATGCATCAATTCGCCAGCACTTTTGGAGCGCAATGAAGAAATGTTGACGATCAATGTTTTGTACCTTCTTCGAGGACATAGAAGTGCGGGAGCTCGAAGGACGTCGTATCGCCGTGTAGTAGTATCATTGAGCCGAGGAGATGTTGAAGGGGATTCGAATGTGATCAGAAATACATTGTCAGGCAAAGAGCAAGGCAAAGAGTCAAGAAGTGCAAGTAAGAGAACACACGATCGGAGTTTCAATTCAGCTCATCCTCCCGTTCGCGCACGATGCTCAATGTCTGTACCGGTCCTCTGGCTTTGGATGCTCAGCCTTACTGTCCGGTGTTACCTCTGGGGTATCTGATATTCAAGTTCTTGGTGGAATTTCGACTTGAAGCTTTTGCACAAGCTAGACTACGGACTGGCACCTACTGGCACAGAACTTGAATGCCCTTGCGAATGCGTATATTGTGGAATTCTGGGACTGTCCCTGAATCTTTATATATGACTCGTTCATTGCTACGATGAGAAAACACTTTCATCTCTCCTCATTCGGGTCCCATGCGCTGCGCCTCGTCTATGGCTCTGTGGGCCTGTCCCAAGTCTGTGTCTCGAGGCGTGATTGTGACCTGCACGGCGGTTTCTACATCTTGTCCCTCCAGGGTATGTGATTACATCACTAGCGTTAAGCTCTCACTTATACTTTTCAGTCAGATAAACCCATCAAGTTGAAGATCAATATCGTACACGACCGTCATTCGAACGACACAAGTTATTTTACACGATGGACAAACGAACTACTTCGTAAGTGTATGAATCATCCTCCGTCAAATTCAGCCGTCATAGCTTCATCCTCCACAGCCCGATCATTTTCTCATCCGCCTCCAGTCCACGAAAGATCAGACGAGCTGACGCACTTAGAACATTCTGATCATGTCAAACATCGTCAGCCCGGCCGACAACCTCCCATTGCTGATCTTACCTCCTCTAACATTCTGGCTTCTTCATTGCCATCTTTTGACTCCTCGAAAGGAGATTTCGTACTCCTTTTCGATCTTTCTCGGACCCACGTCGCAATATGCTCCAGCACATCCAGACACATGACACATCCACCATCTTGTCGTCTCACGTCAAGAACACTCCCCGAGGACTCCTCAACGAAACTCATGACTCGCGTCGCCGGATTGGTCGCCGGGTCAGCTAAGCACTGAACGGCCTCCAGACTTCGAAAGCGCAAAAATTCCATGTCGTTCGCCCCCAACAGATCCAGCTCGAGATATGGCACAGGATTCGCTAGCATATCGTGCAAGGATATCGATGCGTGATTTGATCTGGGTCCATTGGTACAAGCTATTCGGCGTCGTCAGCATCTGGACTTTGGAGACACGTATGCACGGAGATAACGCGCGCCGGCAACCGCCGATCGAATATCTGCTCACATCTTTGCTCGACGTTGTACGCACCAACGCAAGTCGGTGGAAGAGACACCGTCGTCATCCTAGGTGTTGCTGGCATGCTCATAAACGTCTGGGAATGCTCTCCGCTCTTTTTCTCTCGAACAGCGGGTCGTCGAGGTCGTTGGTTGGGAAAGCTCTTCGTTCTGCATGGAGAGTTTTCGAAGACGCCAATGCTCGCGGTGAACGTCGTAGAAAACATTGAGGAGGTCGTTGTGATTGATGAAGTGCTTACAGTGGGTGATGGTCGAGAGGAAGTTGGGGAAATCATTAAAGGCCTGCGAAAGCATTATAACAGTCTGTTGTTTGGCTATGTTATTGACATGCGGTGTCAGGGTAGGCTTTGTTTATCCCCTGCAAAAAATTGGGACCAGCTAATAATCTCTTTCTAGGGACTTTTGTTCTATGTCCGAAAAGACTCGTCGTCGAGCGAATGATCTCAGTGCTGCGCATGGGAAGATTGGTATCACACATTATACTATTAGGTCTTGTGGACGAATCCTTCTGTCCACATAGAAAAATCAAACTGAAGAGGGGCGTCTGCATTATCCTAAAGTGAAATGGGGCGTTGCTATAGTGTGTAGGTGCTAATAAATACTGGTTGAATGTGTATAATGCTACAGACTGTTTTCACTCGTCATGAGGATGTCAACTTCATCCTCCAAGTGTCCGGCTGTGCCTTGACTCGCGAAAGGCCGTCAAATACCATTAGTTCTCCCAGCGAATTCGGTGCCTTCGGTGATGCCTCCCTCCCATCTCTCGGACTGCTCCCTTCCCCACCTCCGCCTTCCTCTCTTCGCATCGCAGAAATCAGACTCTCGATGACATCCGCGCAGAGGACGATGCCCTTGTCTGCTCGCTGTACACTGATTTGCCGTGGTGTCCTTGGTCTTGGAGTTTCGTCTAATATGATATGCATAACGTAAGAAGGTGGCTCGGTAGCAGGATCTGCCATGTATAAAGCAGATTCCGATGTCAATAGTTGGAGTTCATCTCCCCGACGCGAGAAGTCTAGATGTGCAAATGATGAAGGGGATGAGAGCATGGAGTGCAGGTTGGTGCAACCATCGGTATCATCGCTGTTGTCTGAAAATAAGGCTTGTAAGTTATTCATACCGATTGACATAATATGAGACGCCAGACCATGATCATAACTAGTTGAATTAACGTACGTTGGGGCTAGAGGCACCGTGTTCAGCTTCGGCGAGTTTGCATTCGACGCTAGAACGTGGGTTTGAGAAAATGCCAACTCAGATATAAAGATTCAGGTTGGTACTACCTGCGGGCCGAGAGCTTGGCGTTGGCGGCCTATATTCTGAAGTGCTCGCCATGTTGGATCGAATAGACGACTTTTTCATTCAGAGGAACGTCGTAGGAGATGTATGAGAAGATAGAACATTGCTACGTATGCGAGAATATACGGTCTATGCGACAGCACTGGCTCTGACTCTTCCCGATGGATGTCCTGATGAAGCAAATGAAAGCCGCAGCGACCTTACTCCCCACGAATCCGCCGAGTGGACGCACCCCGTTTAGGAAAGGCAATTTAGCATTGAACAACTATTGTTACATAAGGTCACGCTACTGCGTATCATATCATCATGAAATCATAAGTCCGGTATACGGAGGGGCCGACACAGTTCATAACGTTCATAACTCAAGCTTTGATAACGCAAAGCTTCCACTTTCGGGAATCCGATCTCACGGACGTTAACCCCGCGAAGACCGACCCCGTGCCCAGGAGGCTCACTTTGCTGATCTCACCCCCTTGCTCGTGTTTCTCCATCTCGAAAGTCGTCTCGATTTTCCCTCGTCGCACTCGAGCCGTAGAAATTCTACGACTTCCGCGACCACCGAGACCTCCATACCGGGGAAGCGAACCCTTCATATCGGCGACAATTGCCTCCAAAAGATCGCTACAAGTGATGTATCCGCGGGCTGGATTTTTCACACGGACCGACCACTCCAAGGTTCCGCAAATTATCTCCATCTCTCCGATCGCTGGATCGGTCGCGGGGTCCGCAAAATATTTAGGGGTGTCCGGATGAAGAAATTTCATTGAGTCCAGTCCGACTGAGAGGTCGAGGTAAAGGAACTGCTTGGTGTTGAAGAGGAGATCGTGCAATAGGATAGGCTTGGAAACGCCGAATAGAGGACGATTAGATACTCCTGCAAAAGATCAGCATCGGATTGCGCATTGTGACATAAAACGGACCTGCAGGACCCGAAGCGAAAGACCCTACCGTAGTCATCGGCAAAGGGACCGTAGACCATTTAGGGGTGCTGGGGATGAACGACGGGTCGTACTCTGATACCGCGTCGTAGGAAGGTAGCTTGAGGTCTTCATCTGTGGAGACCTTCTTCTCGGTATTGACGATGGATAGAGCGATGGGTGGGAGAGCAAGGGGCTTTAGGGCCTGGGGAGATGCGATCCCCGCCGCCCCCGGATTGCTCTTGGGCAATGGGCGTTGAACATGATGTGTGGTGACTGGAAGAGGAGAGCGAGCATCTGCACCCTGCCAGACAACACTAGTACTGTGTCGGCCCATCCGTGGCTTAAAGCCTGATGCGTCGTGTTCAGATAAGGTATCGTATTTCAGTTAGATGGACGAACCAGAAGTCTTTCAGTGTAACCAGTACAGTCCGAGGCTCAAATGGATAAAAAGTCCGGTGACGGTGCGTGTTGGACAAAGCAGGTGAGGCGACAGGAGCGTTCCGGAGCCTGATAGCCTGGTGGTAGCACTGCTTTAAATACAATGTTAGGGTGTGGATTGTCAATGTTTGATGAGCCAAATATGTGGCTCTGTATGGTTCCTTTCTCGCGCTCGAACCAAGAAATCAGCAATCGTGAACCACAGCGACGGATTGCAGTGCTGGACCGGACGATGACAAATAGGCGCCCATTACGGCGACTCAACTCTCAAGCAATTGATACAAGGCCATTTCGATGACGGCGAGGGGAAAGGGCTGGTCTGAGAGTCTGTAAGCTCAAAATTAATCGTCGACGGCATGTTGGAATGCTACATCCAGCGAGCATGGGCAAGAAATGAACATGGGTAACACGTTGGTTACTTTGGTGGCTGCACTTGTTGAAACTCCGAGAGAACCGCTGCCAAACTCAGGCAAACAAATTCTCGGTGCACCGCCGCAGCAACTGCTGTGCCCTCGTCAGCCTATAGCTATTCAATACGGGTAACTTTCTATATCCCCTTCAAATGACTTCGGTAACTCCCAGCACATCAAATGACCAACTTTTTCCTCCGTACGCATGTGGAACTCTGGCCGAACGGTGGCGGTTGCGGATTACCAGTAATTGGCTTCAAGTTGATTGTGACTTGCTAAGAAGATCATTGAACAATTTTACTCACGACCATAGCGGTTCTATATCAAACAATACGCTATATGTATGTCTTGCAAGTTTTGGAAATTGATGCTGCGAAAAGAAAATCTATGACATCTTCTTGCTAAAGTCTATCGAATTTCATGTCGTCTCTGATGGTAATAAATTGCTATTGGTATCTTAAAATGCAACTATCTGCAGGTTATGGTCAGTGAAAGACTTTGATGATAGGCACCTACGGCCTGTTCAGATGTACTGTGCCTGATTTGGCATTGCGAACGCCGGCAAATGCCGAAGGCCCCATCCTCGACGATCAAGCTTCTACCGCGTCGTAGCATACATATATTGACTATATCGTCTAATAGAACATGCAGCTCCTAATACTATCTAATATTTCCCCAAGTTTTAGAAGAATCAACGCCCTCTTGCTTCCGAGAATCAGGGATCTGTGTTTGCTGAGGTGAAAGCAATGATTCAAGCTTTTAGATCAATGGACTGACGTGAGAGTCGTGAATTTTCTTCCATGGGAACAAATACATACCCTTTCTCTGATAAACACTACTGTATGGTGCGAGATTTCCCTAACGCTGTCAAAGAACGCTGTCAATGCCGAGGCACACTCAATTCTGTGGCTTATTTGACTTGTTTGACCCACTATCTCGCTTTTCAAGGGTATAAAGCTGATGGTTGACCCGAGAAACATCAGAAAATGTCTAGAAGTGCTTGTTCATAGAGTTGCAGAAGGCTTAACTAGCCTCCCGCTTGCAGGTTATAGGTCAAGTTGTCAGCTCTGGATCTTCTAAAGAATTGCATGAAGGATTGACACGGAGGAAAATTTGCTGGGCGCGGACGAACGTCTGGATGTGAATTCTATGATCTATTACGGAAGTCTCAGCCCCTCAGATTGGTCTCGAAAGTCGTCTATCCCTTGTTATAACAGAAAAGGCTGTTTTGAGGGAAATTTGTATACTCCCCAGTTTGCGGGATCAGTGTCGCACGAAAAGGGCTGAGACTCGCGTTGAGGATTAACAAGATCACTAGCTACACATCACATTAAGTGAACCTGTTCTCATATCGAGTCCGCGTTGCGGTAGAAGCTTAATCGTCGAGGATGGGGCCTTCGGCATTTGCCGGCGTTCGCAATGCCAAATCAGGCACAGTACGAACTCGGGAGCCGAACAAGTATTATTAATAGTGTGGAATGGCTACATGTAACGTGAGTGTTTCTATGAATTTGTCAATAACTATCTGTGAATCGGACGTCGATACCGATGGAGACCTACATACCACTTCGGTCTACTGGCTTTAAGATTCTTCATAAAATGAAGTGTCTAGGAACCCAATGGAATCAAATGGAATACAAGCCTATGTCTGACACACGCTCGTTGCCTATAACTTCCCTCTTCGGATATCACTTTCATGGTTTCAAAAGTATTCAGAAAATATGAGCTACAGAGGCGTAGACATTTTCAAAGTGAATCAAGGCTGATGATTTTAACCGAGACAGGCGTTCGGCACGAGCAGCAGCGTCGGCCCGACGATCGATAGCAACTTCCGAGCGTGTGAATCATCCCATGATTCCGAGTCACAATCTGATCTCTTATAGCATCTTATCTTCCGTTTCCTCCAACACACGCTCCCAAAGCTCAACCACGGGACAGAATGGGAGGAGAGCCAGTCAAGCAGTCCGAACTCCTCAGTGCCTCATTACCTGACAAACCCCCTGCCTTTGGACATGCTTCATTATCTTTGTTCCCGTTCAAGTGGGATGAGTTCATCGTGCTGAATCATGGTACTTGGAAATGGATCTCTGCTAATCTTATCTAATCTGGAGCAATGATAGGCTCATACGGCTCTCTTCCTCAAGCGGTGCAGAATTCGTGCATCAAGTTATCGCAAGATATTGAAGTTGCGCCGGATCTTTACCATCGCAGGATCATTCGCCCCTTAATGAGGGAAGCAAGAGCGAAAGTCGCACCCGTCGTTGGTGCCGTGGCTGATGAAGTAGTGTTTATTCCGAATGCTACGCATGGAATCAATACGGTCTTGAGGAATTTCGAGTGGAAAGAAGGAGACATTCTGATTGGATGTGAGCTTCGCATGTCTCGCTGCGTCGATATCATTTATCAGAGGACCAGTCTCCACAACCTATGGCGCGGTCTCTCGCACTTTGACCTATATTGCCGATGTTTCGCCTCATCCAGTTCACTATACTATCCCCATTGCTTTCCCTACGACTCACCACGATATTATCGAGACTTTCCGATCCCATCTTCGCCAATTACCTCGAAAAGCTCCAGGAGAAGGCCAGACTATTGTAGCCGTAATTGATTCTATTACATCAAACCCAGGAGTCGTGCTGCCTTGGGAGGAGCTCGTTGCAATCTGCAAGAAAGAAGGGATATGGAGCGTCGTGGATGGAGCTCATAGCATCGGCCAACATCCGGTCGACTTATCTAAGACACTTCCGGATTTCTGGGTTTCCGTATGTTCATGCATCTACCAGTTTCCTGATCCATTGCGCATTCTCTGCAGAATTGTCATAAATGGCTCTATTCCAAGCGTGGTTCGGCCATTTTATATGTTCCGAAAAGGTGCGAAGTTTACATCGGAGTGAGCCAGTCTCTTACGCGGACGAGCAGAAACCAACATATCATAAAGACGTCATTCCCAACTTCCTGGTCTTATGCTTCTCCCAGCGATCCCAAGGAGCCCGGATATCCCGAACCTCCAAATTTCGTCGCTCAGTTCGAATGTAGGGAAGCTTGCTCCACGAAGATTCTGATTTGACACTCTGAGCAGGGACTGGAACGATTGACTTTGTTCCGTATTTGAGTATACCCTTTGGTAAGATATGTCTGTCTTTTGCTTAGCTCTTCCTGGATTAACTGTTTATAGCCCTTGAGTTTCGCGAATGGCTCGGAGGAGAAGCAGTCATTCACAAATACTGTCACAATCTCGCCGTTAAAGGCAGCCACGCAGTTGCTGAAATTCTAGGAACTGAAGTAATGGATCAGACAGAATCGAACGAGCTGACTGCGTGCATGGTCAGATCTGTCTTCATTGACGACAATGGCCGAGCCGCTAATGACCTGTCGATTGGATTGATGTAGACAAACGTTGTGCTGCCATTCCCGTCGACCGACAAACTTAACATCGCACAAAAGCAACACCTGAGGGAGTTCATCGAAACGAAACTTTATAAGGAACACAAAACCATGATTCCGACATTCGAACACAACGGACGTTGGTGGGCTCGATTTAGTTCACAAATTTGGTTGGAGGTACGTCGCAATCACCCGGAAGGATGATAGCGCCTCATTTGAGTACCAGCTGTCCGACTTTGAAAATGGTGCTCGTGCTCTTTTGGACGTCGCGAAAGCATTGGGAGAAGAGATCAAAAGACTTGAAGCTCTGGGCCCAGATGAGCTGGACCTCTTGCCAGAATAAAGCTGTTCGGAATGCGGGCCGAACTCCTGTGGCACAATGTCGTTTCTGAGACAGCGCCTAAGGAGTACCCTAAATAGCCAGTAGCGACGATACGTCACGAAGGAAATAAATAGAGGTGCACAAATGTATCAATCCCCATCGCCCCACTTCTCTCTCCATTCATCATAACGCTTCATAACGTCCTTGGTTAATTGCCGTCGAAGGGAGCGACTGGCTCGAATGAATGACGCATGAGGGATCTATCACATGCCATCAGTAGGGCACACAGACAGTCTGCAAACCAAGCTTACGGATTTGGCAGTCATGTCATCATGCATCGTCAACAGAGCTGCATCTTGGCACATTGCTGCAATCTCCGCTCCAGAGCATCCCTCGGTCTAGAAGAGTAAGTAAGGCTTGTTGCTCAGATACCGAACTTGAGTGTAATCACCAATTTTGCCAGTTCTTCGAGGTCAACGTCAGGTCCTAACGCCATTCCTCTAGTCTTGATACGGAGAATATCGATTCTGCCAGAGTGATCGGCGGGACCGACGAAGATAAGTCGATCGAGGCGGCCGGGCCGAGTTAATGCGGGATCCTTGAAAAGGTAGGTGAGCAATTAGGTGAGAAGGCTGAGTCGGATCGAGGCACGACTCACAATTATTTCCGGCCGGTTCGTCGCGGCCACGACAGTCACACCTATTAATTCTTGAATGCCATCCATTTCATTCAGAAGACTCGTGAGTACGCCCGAGTGGGAGTTGGCATTTGCGGTGGTACCATCGTCGGATACACGAGATGTGCCGAGAGCATCAATTTCATCCTGTTGTGGAAGGCAGGCAATGAAAGAAGGTGGCAAAGAAGCAACGATTGGTAAGTATAATTGGAGACAAATGAAAGTCATGGCAAACTTACGAAGAATATGATCGAGGGTGATGCCGCTCGTGCCTTGTGAAATATCTCACGAATCGCGCGTTCGGACTCGCCCACATACTTGTTCAGCAACTATGAAGAGTACCAGGTCAGACGACACCCACGATTTTTTTTGAAAGAACAAGCGGGAGGAACGGATGACCGTATGCAATTTTTAAGGAAAGGGCTGAGAAAAGGTACATTACCTCTGGACCCTTTACAGCTATGAAATTAACTCCACTTTCGGTAGCGAGCGCCCGGGCTGTGAGGGTCTTGCTGCACCCTGGTGGACCATACAGCAGGACGCCTTTCGGCGGAGAAACTCCGAGACGAATGAAAGTCTCAGGGTGTAAGAGAGGCCATTCAATGGATTCCTTGAGGCGCCGCTTCACATGCGGTTGACCACCGATATCCGACCAACGAACAGATGGAGTTTCGACGAAGACTTCGCGCAGGGCCGAGGGCCGTATTTGAGAGAGAGGGGCTAGAAGCTCGGCGACCGTCAAAACAGGCGGTACAGAAGTAGCGCTCGATTGGGATGTTGAAGAGTCCTGCTGAGAAGCCAAGAATTGTTTAATGGCAAGTGTGCCTGCTTCTCGAACAACCGCGGCGAGATCTGCGCCGACATAACCGTGGGTGCGTGCAGCGACCAGTGCGAGTTCTTCAGGTGTAATGGAGTGAGGGGTTTTCGAGAGGAGAACTTGAAGAATCGAGTACCTCGCTGGTGCACTCGGAATGCCTGTGATGTCATCATGTTAGCTCATAGAACAAAGGTCGATGCTCTCCAGGGCCAACGTACCTATTTCGATTTCTCGGTCAAACCGGCCAGGACGCCTCAAGGCCGGATCGATCGCATTGGGACGATTGGTAGTCGCGACGACTACTACTCTTTCCGAGCCAATTTTCCCTTGCATACCGTCCATCTCCGTCAGCAATGTTGCTACCACACGACTTTCAACGTCACTTCCTCCATTGGAAGTATCTCGCTTGGGACAAATTGCATCGACTTCGTCTAGAACAATAACACATGGACTCTTTCTTCGCGCTTCTTCGAATACTCCACGTAATTTAGCCTCCGTCTCGCCATGGAAAGCCGACGACAATTCAGGGCCGGAGATGGTCAAGAGCGATACTGGTGGCGTTGTGAGGGTTGAGAGAGACAATGCAATGGAACGGGCGAGATGGGTTTTCCCTGTTCCCGGTGGACCGTGTAATAAGATTCCACGCGGAGGTTTCAAGCCTGCCAACACCGAATGAGACTTAATATTGAAGATTGCGAGGGACGCGGCTCACCAAAATGTACGAATAGGTCTGGTCGGACCAAAGGAATCTCGATGAGATCACGAATTTCGGTGATTTGCTTGTCCAGACCGCCGACTGCGGCCCAAGGGTCAGTGTTGGTATTGGAGTTCGAACTCGGAGCAATCGTCGATTTCGAAGTCTGTGCAAGGAATGTTCAGCTAAGAAACATCAATAAGGGTTCATTGCGAATACCTGGTTTTGAACTGCTGTATCTACAGAGACCGAAGTATCCCAGCCAACAGTCCATGGACTCGGGTCCGAAAGAGAGATAGCGTGGAGCTCGGAGGCCAGATCATGAGAATTGTTCTCTGGTGGGTTGGCCGAGACGCGATGGACAAGGAACTGGCGAGTAGCATTCTCAAATTCTACTGAAATGACTTGGCGGGATGTGATGTACTTCAAGTCGACTGTGGGAGACAATGAGCCAACATTCTATTGGGATAGCGGGAAGCTCACCTACTGAGTAATTCACGAACATGCAGCGTTAGCCAGTCTTTCGCTTTCGGTTTATCCTTTACGGTGTCGACGGCGCGCAGCTCCGACGCAACTTCGTCTGTGATTTCACGGAGGGACACGGCCTTGGCATGTTTGAAGTCCTGCAACTTCCGAATGCGAGACGTGGAGGGCGGGGCGGAGAGCGATTGTAAATGAATTTGAGACCCTTCAGTCAATTCTGCGGTGAGCAGATGAGATGACGAGATCTGTACAACTAGGGTGAATAAGATACCCAAGGACGACGAGAGATGCTGCTACGAACTTTGAGGAGGAAGATCGATAGCTGGCCATGCCACTCCAACTGAGAATGCCTGAGAATAATCTCTGTCACTACTGCTCTTCCAAACGCTCGAGCGCTGAGTTACCTCGGTGCCCGAATTTATCGGTGGCAGAATAGCTAGCACATCACCGGCGCTGATTTTGCACTGTTTTAATACATCGGCATTGACACATACACGTCGGGCGCTACGAGATACGTCGCCAGAGGTATCCAAGAGCTGCACTGAGAACGTCCTCTGAGCAAGTGCGGCCATCGCAATCAGTCACAACAGGGGGTTCCCTAATATCGAGTAAGGGCCGATCATACTACTTTGCTTAGAGAAACGTGTATTTACCGCGTTTTTCTCCTTTAATGAGAGGTCTGAGGGCACAAGCTTCACTTTAGGACCGGACTGCCTGTTGGCAGAGAATTTTTCGCGTTCCGAAATTCCGACCCGCCGCACGTCTTCAACGTTCCTGCCGCTGACGACACGCCATGCTATCAGACTGATACAATCCTGAGTCTGGTCTCCTACATCAGGCTTGTCTTGGTGCTATCGTTGTCTGAAACATGTGATAATGATCGATATCAGCATTTCCACGTATCTCTGCTGCTGGGTCGAGGCATTGCGCGCAGCGACGAGCGTTGTCCCTGCTTCATAGGAAGAATATTTCCCGAGTCAATACTATCTTGCCTTCCGGAGTTGTTCTCGCTTTCTATCCACTGGTGCGTCTTGTGTTGATCAGCTCCCCGTCAAATCGCTCATGGACTGCGTCAGACCCTCGGTAGTCAGGGCCGTTCATCCTGAATCGCGCCTCGCTCGCAGGTTAAACATACGCTTCGAAGCATCGCTGCAAACGTCCATTGCAGGCTAGACTATCCTACTCTTATCTCGATTATTCTGGGGTGCAACGGGAATCAAAATGAAAGCCCCTTGGAAAATCCCGGTCCTGTCCATGATTCTCTCATGCGACTTCTTGGCCGCTCAAGCTTATTCCGATCGTTTTACGGAATCGCTCGTCATTCGGCCTCTGGAAGACGGCAAGGTAGCATCCTTGTTCACGTTTACTACCCTCATGGCGCACGCATCGGGGAGAGATCCCATCAATGACTCGGAGGACAAACGTGAGAAACTGAGAACACGTAAAACTTCGCGTGACTGATTTGTTCTATCTAGCGCAGCACTACACAATCTTCCCATTATCGCTAGGGCAGATACTTCGCGAATATGCGATCACAGAACTTCATCTAACGTTGAATGCCGGCAAATGGGACTACCTTCATTGGGGCACACCAGAAGACGCGGATGTCGGTTCGGGTGCCGAGATGTGGGCTTGGATGGCAGATGGTGGTGCTGACAGGTCTGTTGATTTAAGTTCACTATGACGCCATGAGATCGAAGCTCATTGAACACATTAGCATTGATTCTCGCTGGGTCGGCGTCCGGAACGCGGTTTCCGGACTGCTATGTGCCTCTCTGTCTTCCTTGTCCATTCAACGAACGACAAGCCCGTTACTTGCCTTTCCACCTCTCGGAGATCTCCCAGTCATTCGACCCACCAATCAGACTGATGCATCGAAACAGTATCATCTGCGGCATGCATCCTTGCCTTCCGAGCATGTTTGCACAGAAAACCTCACGCCGTTCCTCAAACTTCTACCATGCAAGTCTTCTTCGGGCTTAGCAAGTCTTTTGAACCCTCACAAGTTATTCGACGCCGATTGGCACGGCATGGGCGTTCATGTCCGTTGGCTAGAACGCAAAGGCGTCGAAGTTAAACTCACATTTCAAGCTGTCGTTGATCCTGTGCGTTATTCGCCTACGCATAGTCGTGGTATGTATGCCTTCTATTGCAACGGATGTCTTCCGCTTCTTATTCAATGACACTAACGGAATCGGTATTATCAGATGCATCTCTTGGATCCATGTTTGACCGTGCAATTGAGAAGCCTTGTCCCGTCGCGGCCGAAAGCATGATTCAAGTGAAATCTCCCACGGACGCCGTGTTCCATCTCTCCCCTGACGCTCACATGGAGAACGGAATTGCCGTATATGATCTTGCCGAAGGTCAGTTTTCCCATATCTGCACTTTATGTTACGTTATTAAAGGCTGAATTGCCGTATCTAGCCGAATACCCCTTGGACATTTCTCTCCGGTGGCCTGCGGAGTTATCCTTCAACTACCGTGCGTGAACCTTATTCCTTTCGTCCAATGCTCAGCCAATGATGTGAATCTACACCAATAGCAGTCTTCTCATCTGTCCATACCTCAGCCCCGATTCGGGTGACGAGGGTGTTGCGTGACGCTTCGCAAACGCACGGAAGACTTACCGTGTCGATCATTAATGAATCAAATCACACACAATATGTGGCGTACCTTGAAACCGTTCCCTGGTTTATTCAGTTTTATCTGCACACACTCCGGATCACAGTAGACGGAGAACCACGGCGTGAGTTCAGACTTGCTACCACTTTCTTCTTCGCGTTCTCATCATCCTTCTCTCTCTTCTGATCTCCGCATGTCATGGAACAGCGGATCTGCTTCATCGATTATCCTACACTCCGGCAATACCGCACGCGGACCCAACTGTCTTCGAGCCTATCTTCACTTTACCTCCTCTGAAAGCCCTTCGGTTCACAATGGAGGTCGAGAAAGCATTTCTTCGATATACTGAACATCCGCCCGATGCACAGCGAGGTTGGGATTTACCGCCTGCGGTAGTTCTGCCAATTCAAAATCCGGATCTCCCGTTCCCAATCTCGCCCTACAAGAGTCAAAGAATATACACATCAACCCTTCTCGTCGATCTCCCCACTCCCGACTTCAGCATGCCGTACAATGTCATTCTTATGACGAGTACTCTCGTGGCGCTGTTCTTCGCAAATATATTTAACACGCTTACGAGAAGATTCGTTTGGATACAGACGGCAGTGGCCTAATCCCAACGGAAATGATTCGACTGAGTCTCAGATCTCGCTGTGCGCCATCTACACCACAAGCGCCAGAAGACGCCCTGGCGGTCTCCTGGCTTCTTGAACGCCATGATTGGATGACTGATAGTGCCTTGGTCAACCGGATCCACATGTTTAAGAGGCGAGTCGCTCATCGGGAAATATGATCCCGGTTTGATATAGCAACGATAAGAAAATTTCTACAATGAGTAGTAACAGGGTGTTTCTTCGGATATTTATGGCAGAGATTATACCTCCTCGGGCAAGCCGGCGTACTGCGACATACTTATTAAAAATCTATATACCGCGTCTTACTGGCAAAGAGACCTCATACTCTCCATGACCGACCTGACGGTCCTGATTTGCGCCTTTTCGGAATATCTTTGATATCGCAACTTGGCCGAATCATCGGGCTCTGGAAATTAAATGAGTCAAGCCACATGTCCAGGCCCCCTTTGTAGAGCGGTGACCTGAATGGTCAGCTGGTCTTAGGCGCGTCATTCTGGATGAGACGGGTGCGATCTCGGTCCCACGTGTACGGCCGCTCCAAACTTCGCACCTACTGATTGAATGGACGGGACATGGCATTTCATCATGGTGTTCTCCGCAATGAAGTGAGACGTACCGCCTCGGCATCAAAATATTTGAGAATGGATGTAAGAACTTTGGTTCTCTGGAGACGCCTGAGAGCGGTATGTCGAGTTGGGATATATTGCGTGTTCACAGAGCATGATCATTTCAGCCCAAGTTTTCACCAGATACCGACCGCGTTTGTTACTAATTGAATCGATCTTGATGGTCGGAGCACATCGAATGAAAAATGCAGGCCCATGACGGAGTTTACTTGCTTGATAACGCTCGCTCAGAAAACTGAAAACCTGGTAAATGGCCTGGTCCTGCACAACGTGGTCCTCCTTCATTCTCCTACGATCGCGGAAGGATAATGAAATGAAAGAAGATATGGCCTCTTTCTTTTTTAATGAGATGACATATCAAAGCGGAAGGTGATCGTTGTGGTTGGCGTGAATGGTAAACCGGCGGTGAAGATATTCGAGCCTTTCAGGCCCCAGGCAGGTCGCACCTTCCTGGTGTCCATTGATCGGAATGAATGACGCCCTGTAGGGTATTGTGACATCTTCTCGGCTCATCAGTGAAAACAACCAAGACGAAGCAATCACCCTCAAGTTCAGATTCTCTTAGGTAAAAATGGGAGACAACGTTTCGGTGGTGTCAGGTAGGCAGGCCTCTGAGACGTAACGGAAGCAAGGGGTACGAGGGAGCTGGCATCTCTCGCCACATGCGGGACGAGGCCGAGCGGTTTCCCGCAAGAGTCTATCGCCTAACGATAAGAACGAATTCTTTTTGCTTGCCAATCTGAGCCGACGACCGATCCATAAAAGGAAATCATCTCCGATGCAGAACTTTGATTACCAAGACACATCGAGCGGATGCAATCGTTGAGCGTGTCACCTGATCCTAAAAATGACTGCTCTCAGTGACTTCGAGAGACCTGCAGGGGTTCAAAATGTCCCAAAGGCTCAGACCCAGCTGAGATCACCTGGGATCAAGCGCCTTGAATCAGGCTCCGATTTCGGAACGCAACGATGTACTATGCCATTTTCAGCCAAACGTTTCCGGCAAGCCATTCTGGTGGGTCAAAGTTCAGGATGCGGCCAGCTAAACCCTGTGCATAGCCTTTAGCGTTAACGATCTTGCCCGTTGGTGCAACCGCTCCCTGTCACAGGACCCCTGACAGTGGTGGGATATCCCATATCCGCTGTAGGGTAAAATCCGCCCGAAGGGCGGACCGAACCCAGATTTTTGTCGGGTACGGAGGCCAAAATTTCCCGCAAACCCAGATTTTTCGGTAGGGTATAGACCGTGGGGCTGTCGGCGAACCCGAATCCAATATAGGGTAAAATGGGGCATAATTTGCTCTTGATATGGATTATATATTATATATTATAAACAAGTATATTCACCGGAGTTGTAGCCGACTACCGCAGAGGCGCAGATGTTGGTGTCTCGGATATGGCAGTTCATCGGCTCAAAAGAGATACATGGCGTTGTCGTCGATCACGGGAAAGTACGGGGAAACTGCATCTTGGAAAAGGGGTGTAACTTGTTCCTTCAAGCCGGGTTTAACTCTAGATCTTAGTTCAAGTTGAGCATTACCGATAGTGCTGGACATGTATTCCAAGAGTGCCGGTAAAGGATCCGCACATGCCTGGGTTTCAGAAACTAACAACATCGGTGCCATCTCCAACCTCAACCTACAACTGTTTGAACTGTTTAAGAAATCCCGATCCCAGCCCAGCACGACTCAGCACGACTCTGCCAGTTTGTCAATATACTCGAATATCAAGCTCGAGCTTTCTGTTCAAGTTACGCGGACTGGTGAAGGTGGCTGCAAACGCATATCTTGATGTCTCAACGCCCGACTACGACATCATCAAGAATATTCTGGCTAAGCCGAACGTTGTCTGCGCTGCCATTAAAGCTCCAAATGCACGCCCCAAACAAAAACAGAAGGGTGCTCAGCAAATTCGAGATTCAGATGATGAAATTTAATTCCACATGATGTATTCAGCCTTCCACGACGTTAGAAATACATTTGAAAGGCCAAACACGCGTTCTGGAGCCTCTCCGAGCGATTTTTGAGGAATTTGGAGGTTTGCGGGTAAAATCTCGCAATTTTTGGGAACCCTGATCCGCCAAACGGGTAAAATTGGCCATGCCGGCGAACCAGATCCGATTTTCGGGTATTTTGGGCCCCAAAATCGCGATTTTCTGTGAGGGTAAAAAGCACCCAAAATTGGAAATTCCGGATCTGGGTGTCATCGGCACTATCAGAGGTCCTCCTGTCACGCGAGTGTACTAAATAAAAGGAGTGTCACAGATGTCACATGTCACAAAAAATTTCGTTATCTTTCAAATTCAAATGCCGGAGCCGTGTGTGATGGGCTGATGGCATATTACTTGGCTAACTTCGTTTCCTCCCCATCCCTTCCATGTCGCAACTTGCACGTTTCTGGATCCCGACTTCCGACATGAGAATGAGTATATAAAGGCTTCCTGCTCATCCTCTAGTCACCATCGCTACTGCCCTATCATCCTCAAACATCTCCCTTGTTGCCAATACAGCATGTGTCGAAGAATAGCGTGCGTCTTTTGATCCGAACTATCTCCCCGTCCCCCAATCGTCGTTCACTTTCCTGCCTCGTTGTCTGGTCGCTAACTGATCGTCGTGTATCACAGTGAGGGTCGCAAATATCGTGCCTGTGGTGTATGGCCTCCCATCTTCGGTTAATATTCTCACTCACATGATCGACTTTGTCGTCTTCTTTGTCAGCATTTCGTCCGCTTCTACATCCACGGCATCATGGATTGTGAGATGTCGAATTGCACGAAGAGCATCAGACATCCTAAGAATTGTCACAAGGATAGTTGCATCCAGGTGAGCATGAGATCATGTTCTTCATCCGCTCCAGCCTTTTCTCATCATGTGGCCCGCCCCGCTCCTCCGTTCATTTCGACTCGTCACCAGAATTGGGGCCCCGAGATCCAACGTATATACGAAACTATTCCCGAGGGATGTCATGCTTGCACGTATGTCCCGGAATATCGTCGTCCGCAACAGAACGGCGCAGGTACGACTGCCGGCGGCGCGGGTGCTTAGACCATTCATCCTCTCTCGACGCTGCGTACAACATCGAGAGCTGCGATGGGACGAGACGGATAGCTGGCCTGGTATCGGGTTTGGAAGCACTTAACAGGGGCACATCACATCGTTTGGATCCACCACATATTCTTGCTTCAGACGCGTCCGAAGGCTTTCTTGATATCTGACCCTTCGGTGTTCCCAGCATCCCTAAACGAGGATTCTCTTGTGGATGTTGGAGCATAGACCAGTTAGTTCGTCGCAATGATCCGAGGCAGATGATTGAATGCGCGCCAGTCCTGTTGTATATTTTTCTTTTCATCATCACATAATACCCTTCGCATTGTTCCTGTATACCGCTGTACAGCCCGAGCATAATACACAGCTTTGAGATTTTCTAGATTCCCCCGTCAATAGATTCGAGGATATCGCGCCAGAGAGACGACTTACTAGCATTGTTTCCCAAGACACTGTGATTGGCGGGCAGAATAGCCACAAGCGCCGAAGTGACCTCACCCTATTCATAAAACCAGTATGTTAAGGCCGCGTACCCGTAGGCATACCGAATTGATATTTTGCAAGTCGCCGAAAATTCTCAGGAGGGCCGGCGCCAGAGACACCCCAACCTAAAGGGTCGATCGCTTGTAATATGGAGGGAGGGTTATTTCAGGAAAATGATATCCTGATCCGTACCCTCGAGGTTCTCACTCGGAGACCACGAGATCTGATCTGAGCTCACGATTTGTGCTAAAGGGACTTCGAAGCCCAATTGACAGTATGAACCAGGAAGCAAAGGATCAGGCTACCCTTAACTCCCTAATCTCTACATCGGCTCAGGATGGTATCAGGTGGATGCATAGGAGATCGAGAGCTTGCCGATTAGACGCTCGATGTGGGTACGACCGATAGCTTGAGCTTTTCCTGTGACTCGAAAGAGCGCGAGGGGCATCGTCCTGGCCTTTGTTCCAAATACTATTTCCTTAGCTGATGTACTGATGCCGGAATTGCCGAGGATATGATCGATTCTAGACAAGGAATAAATCCAAAGGCAAGGTTTGCGCCCGGGCGTGTACATGTGCAGTGCATCGACCAGTATCGTTGAGCCCGCCGCGCAGTCCTCCTGAGCGCGGCCTCTCGTCATATGATTCACTGAGCGGATTCTTGGCTTTACCGAATGTCCTGTCGTTTTATCCGGCTTGGTCTTTGGATTTGATAGCGTTAGACCAGAACGTGTTCTGATTTTTTTGGCACAAAGGCTCGGGACTTTGCACGTTGATGGGTAATTCTGATCAGCAGGCTAGGCGTGTCGGCGTTGAGCGGGCTAGACTCGTAGCATATTACCGCGCTGTGTCCTGGGACCTGTCAATCGTATTTGTCGTTGAACAATGAACGCCTTACAGCAGATGACGAGGAAGACAGGGACTCGCCTCGGAGACAATCTCCGAGCGCCTGACCACACAATTCTAGGCTCCGCCCGAAAATTATCCACGGTATTTGTCTCGAGCAAACAATCCACTACATCCGCTCATCGTCAGCTGCATCGTCAGGCCAATGCATTCATCTGTCGCTCGACGCGCTCTTGCGTCGCTCGTTCCTCCCAAAATTGCCACCCCTGCTTCTGTGGTGCGTGAGGCTCAACTGTTTTGACTTGACCTGCGCTCACGGTGCTTCGCATTTCTTCCAGAGCGGTGGCTCGGCCAGCTCGCTACAGCCCCTTGTAGAATTTTACTCGAAACTCCCTAAGGGATCAGCCTCTGCGGCCACCGCAGGAATCAAAGGACGTTACTTCTCCGGGAAGAATGCTAGCGGGAAACCCCTTTTGTTCCTCGTTTTCGGCTTATTTGGATTCGGGTATACGCTCGATTACAACAGTGCGTCATCCTGACTTTTGGTCTTTCATGTTCCATCCGCCTGACGTGGGATTTTCTTTTCAGTGCATCTGAGTAAGTTGGCCGCAAATCCTCAATATTCCTCCTTGAGCTGACTACTCGCAGAACACCACAAGAACCGGGCCCATTAAATGTCATCCTTGCGGGATTGAGGGCTGTTAATGGACGTTCAGGCGAAGCCACACATTCTCGGTATAGAGAGGAAGAAATAGAATGGGGCATACGCCTTCAGGGCATGGGTACGAAAGCTCCAACCTGTCGTCTTCGATCGATCTACACAAGCCTATCCAATCGAACGATGTTAAGCCCTATCTGTTACCCCAGCGCCTGAGATCGTTCGCTCATTGTAAAGGTCACATGGATTTCAAGATACGAATTTCATCGCTCAGAAGCAGTGCTATATCCTCAAGGCACCACCAAGGGTGTATCTTCTGAAGTCAGATCGGCATCTATATCAAGTCGGTCTAGGGTCGTGTGACATTTTATTCCTACGTGCAATGTGCATGGCTGATAAGACCATGGATCCAGCTTGTCGTTCAGTCTCCCTCGTGTTTTTGTGCGGATATATTCCATTCACGTTCCTCGTCGGAAAATTCGCTTGAGAGCTTCGTGTGAGCTATATGTCCCCGTTTCGCATCGCGTTTGGGGTGAGAAAGGTCGAAGACTAAGGTTCTGAATTTTGCTGCCTGAATGTATAGGCTGCCGATAGGCGAGCGCTAGATCTCTCATAGTTGAATTGTGCCGTTCCGTTGTTCACGTGCCCCCTGATGTTGACGTCGACGACGCATAGCAGGCTAGGCGACGGCATTGCAGCCTTGCATGTTGAAAAGGTTCTCGTCATATCGGTGTTGAAGTCTAGAAGATCCGTCGAATTGACATCATAACCACCATCATAATATATACCACAGTAGCAAACGAGACCCGAATCCGCATGTCATAGATGTATAGAAGACGCTAGCGCCCTTCCGACATCTGCCCCAAATATTCACCAAGCTAATAGCGATGATGTCAGATCCGGGTATCTGGAATCTGAAGACGAAGCATACCTTCAGGCCGTACGTACGGATGCTCTCCGCCGCGTTTTGTACATCGGGATTGCTCAACACTTTGGTAGCGATATCCCTTGCAGCAGTTTCTAAGCCTGCTAAGCTTCCATCTCCCAACAGCCCCTCGTTATTCCCTCGTCCACTGGCAGCGAGCTCCTCTTCTTCGTCACGGCCGAAATAGGCGCTGGAGGAGATGGCCGTCGCGCCTTGGAAGTTTTGGAGACGGGTCTGCGCTTCGGATTGAGCGGCGGCGTCGTATGTTCCTCGTTCGAAGTACATATCGGAGGAAATTCCCTTTTGGTTGCCAAACTTGTCGCGAGCGGTAGTTGGAGTGTCGTTTTCGTATTGTCTGCGAGAAAGAGACGGAGATATTAGTAGAGGCAGATGACGAAAGAAGGGCAGCAGGAGATCACGCACGAATATTTCTTCGATGACGACGATGAGCTAGCTGCAGGACCAGAGGTTGCACCGAATGTCATCTTCTTCATCCCCATCCCTAACCGCTCCAAATCTTGACTGCTGGCCTGTGCGTGACTGACAAACTTCCTCTCGGGACCCGCAGCTTTTCCAGCCCCAGTGGTACCGTTCCCACTGCTTATCGTCGACGATCCGCTGTTGGCAGCCGTAATTCTCTTCGCTTGTTCTTCGGCAGCCTTCCGCGCTTCCTCCTCTTCCTTCATCCTATCATATCCAAGCTTCTTAATCCTCTCTTCTTCCTCCTTCGCCTTCCTTTCGGCTTCAGCGAAATCGATGGGTGCAGCAGCTTTCTTCGCGCCGAGTTTTGCGGGGCGGGCGGAGGGAGTAGATGTAGTGCGTACTGCACCCCCGAGTTTCAGTGGGCGACCGGTAGTAGCAGTTGAGATGGTAGTTGTAGATGTTGTCGTAGAGGAGGATCGGAGAGACGCAGATGATACGGTTCGTGGGCCAGGACTAGCTGCAGCGGAGGTGGACGACGCGCTGGGCGCGCGACCGATCGAAGGAGGTGCGATGGGTTTCGATGTCGTTGGTGCAGCCGCGGGTTTGGCTGCAGGCTTATCCCATGATGAGAAGAAGTCGTCCTCCTGGTCAGCATCGGGTTTGGGCGCTGCTGTTGTGTCAGCAGTGCCTTCGACATAGACTTTGTTGGGGAAACTATAAATCAAGGACGTGATCAGATCGTGATTGAGAAGTGAGAATAGCGGTTCCAGCCAAGGACGAAACCAGGAAAGTCATGAAATTAAGGGTCGGATGAGAGTAGACGTACAATGAGATATCCTCCTTCACTCGTCTCGCAAGCTCTTCCTTGTACAGCGGTGCGATCTGACTGGTGTATTTCTTCTTCGTGTCGGAATCAGTCAGCAGAGCGGCTCCGCCGCGTTTTGTGAAGAAATCAGTCGCAGACTGATTCCCTCCAACTTTCATCGTGCGTAGCTGGTTGGTCTGCCAACTATCCAAGTTGGTAGATCTATTTAAGGTGCGGTCAGGACCAATGCGATCGATATCTTACGCTCAACCACGCACCTGACGAAGCTGATATGCACACCCATATTTCGATGCACGGAAGAGCAATCCAAGCAAATATACACTCCAAACGTCACACTGGACCATGTTGGATTTCTCGCGCCGCAGTCAAAGCAGACCTAGCAAGCGATGGCATCGGGATAGTCAGGTACCGCAGGTAAGGATTCCTCCTAGCACGCTCACCTTGTTGGCTTTTTGGGATTTAAGAACTCTGAAAATCTCATCGGTTTCAGCTTTTGTGGGTTCTGACATTATAACGCGGAAGTGTTGAGCAGAGAAGGTGGGACGGAAGCTGTTTGGTGGTTGGTGGAGGATGAACCACGTCTGCCGAAAGATTTGGAATGACCGGCTTCGGAGTCTGAAACATCGCCGGTTGATTGCTGATACCGGCTACATCGCTTTGTTGATCTCATCATGACTCTCAAACGCTATAACATCTCGTATTGGATCCATCTATTTACTTACCACTGGTATGATTTAGGCGGCGCATCTTTAATGATTGAGTATTGTTGAGCATGGATATCGTAACTCGCTTGTGAAAGATTCAGCTAGCGCTCTCAAACGTTCGGATCTCAGGCAAGACACAAACCTTGTGTTAACTTGACCTCTGGGAGCCTTCGTGTCCTCTCATGTATCTAAATCTCTATACTTCCGGGCCGAATGGGTCATCCTTATTCATCGATGAGGTTTTGAAAGTTTACGAATATTATCCCGGTCATAGCTCACCAGTGCACATGCTAGTTCTTATCACCATATGGTATTGGTGGAACCATCTTTGCTGCCTTATGCGCGAAAGATTATGTCCAGATCTCGAGCGTCATTCATGGCGGAAATAATTCATGCCTGGGTCATGAGATTACAACGAACCCGAGAATATCCGTACTTTCAATCGGTAACAGTCATCGAAGTAGACAGACTTCTAATGGATAGCGCATTAATTTCTGTTCATAGAACTCAAGTAATTCCGAGCTTTCTGTCTCTTCTGGAACCGGTGTTTGAATCGATATCGGGGATCATGTGGCCCTCGCTTTTGTGTAAAGCGAAGCATATTGAGCCTGCGGCTGACGAGATTCCGGAACATATGATACCAATTAGGAATGCAGCGTGATAATAATGGTAATCTTCCAAATGAGGCTCTCAGCATCGTTCCTTCAGCTCCCGTGTCACCAGTCCACACTGGATCGAAAAGCCGATTTCCACGGGATGGAAATGCGATAGAAATGCGATGGATTCTCTAAAATTTCATAAGTAATTCCCCCGGGATGAAATGAGATGAGTTTTTGAAGATTTCATACCAATTACACCTCGAGGGAGTGAGAATGTGTTTTCCTAGTTTCCGCGGGGAGGGGGGATAGAGTTTCCGTCACAATTTTTGACCGTGAGAAACTGTGACGGAATGAGTAAGATCCCTTGTCAAATTTCGAGACAGTTTCCTCGAGACAGAAACCGGTGGGAATCTGTGTGGGAATCTCTGGAATTCCACTCGGTCAAATTGGAATGATTTTTGTGCTGATTTTCATCATTTCCTTCACGGTTTCCACCTGTGGAAATGCATGAATTTCCAATCAAATTACACGGACGGCTATTTGTAATGGAAACTATAAATTTTTTTCGGGTTTCCCCGCAGCAGAAATCGAGCCGGAAAATCAAAAATGTGGACTGGGGGAATGTCATCGTTTCCTCAGCAAGGTTCTGATAAATAAGATGGAGGCGGAAATTTAAAGATTTCGTGGAAGGAAAAGAAACATCAAGATGTTGCATGTGCGAAGCGAGGAATAGAAAATTTGATCGGTAGGATGTAGGAGGACGCTGGACGCTGGATTGCTGAATACCCTAAGCGATGCGATGCGATCGATGATCGAGATACTCGGCGGACGATGGATATGGATGCTGGACGAGATGGACGGGATTATGGTCGTGGGATGATGGACGAGATGGTTCGATGGTACAATGGGAGGAGGATGATAGAAGGGACGAAATGGTACGAAATGGTACGATCTACGATATGGGTGAGAGGACGGAGGATGATGATAAGTAGGGATCGACGAACAACATGGCACGATGAATGAGGGCGAGTATG